>JAHHZJ010001558.1:0-148023 GCA_021437245.1 Aegilops speltoides
AGCCCTTTATGTGGTGTCGCCGACGCCCGATCGCATATGTTAATTTATTTTTACCTTTCGAGGCGTCGCTTCAGACACCCGATCGGTTTTTAGTTATTTAATTGGGATTTCGGGAGGACTACCACCTGACTTCCTTTGTATTTAACATGCCGTGCAAATTATTTATTTGAGTGTGCATTGCTAACTGCTCATGTGCATCATGTTTGCATTTGTTATATCTTATGTCCGAACTGTCTTGCGAGTACATTCAAAGTACTCACCTAGCTTGTTGATTTGGCCAGATGTTGAAGAAGACGATCTTATGGATGAAGAGTACGATAGTGAGTCCGACGCCTAGAGGAGTCCCAGTCAGTCCTATGCGATCCTGGAATTGGTCACTTGTATCATATACGCTTCCGCTACCCGAATAAAATCATCGAGCCTCACTCCGACGCTCGATGAGCTGTATGATTAGGAGTCACGTCACCCACTTCACTGTGACATATCCACCACCACTTTTATTACAAGTCAGTAGTATGCCACCACACCCTTGTGTCATATCCGCGCTTATGTATAATATTGGCGTGCTTGTAATAAATTGTTGAGCAGCCTCAGCTCAACCTTGTATAATAATTAGTACTTCTGGATTTCTGTATCAAGGATTTGTCTGCCAGTAAGGAGATTCTTCCTATACTGGTCTATATAAGGGTCGGTTTCTCAATAAGCTTTTTATTGGAAAACCGGTCGTGACACGGTGATAGCCTAGCATAAGTTCCTTGCTTATTTATTTCCTTGTTGTCTTGTTTATTTGTTTGCTTGTAGTCATTGCAGTTCTTTTTAAGCGGTTTGCTAGTGGCTGCAATAACCTATTTTTTAAAACTAGGCTACAATAACCATGGGCTAATATTTACTG
Organism: Aegilops speltoides; assembly: GCA_021437245.1. Taxonomy (NCBI): domain Eukaryota; kingdom Viridiplantae; phylum Streptophyta; class Magnoliopsida; order Poales; family Poaceae; genus Aegilops; species Aegilops speltoides. Next base: position 893 of record JAHHZJ010001558.1, read on the forward strand.
TAGTGACACTGGGCCTCCTACGGGCCGTAGAAACAGTGGCCCTTCTACGGGCCGTAGAAACAATGGGCCTTCTACGGGCTGTATCATCAATGGGCCTTATACGGGCAGTATGATAACATGGGCCAATAACAGGCCGCATTATGGCCGTAAACGGGCTAGAGTTGGAATCATCCGTTCATGGGCTGACCATAACGGGCCATCGTTAATAGGCCGTATTTCATGACGCTATGAAAACGGACCAACGTATTAATGGACCACAAATGGGCGATCAGAACCACGGGCTGAATTTGGCCCCTGGCGTAAAATGAGCGAACGGGCCGTAAGTAAACGAATGCTGGAAATGAGCCCAAGAATAAATGGGCTTCGAGAATGCCGAAAGATAACATGGGATGGAAATGGCCCAACGGAATAACGAGATGTTAATGGCTATAAAGTGATACACTGTTCATTACGGGCCAGTTTCACCACGGGTCGTTAATAGGCCAAGAGTTACATAGGGCATCATATGGGTTGAAAGACGTCATGGGCCATACATGGGCCAGAAGTGATAACGGGCTGGAAGCATATTGGGTGGCCCAGATGATGCTACTGGGCCTAATTCGGATAGGGCGTAACGGGCCTTGGGTTTGGGGCTGTAAATGGCCTATATGCGAACAGGCTGTTAACAGGCTTTCCATGGGCCGGCCCGCCACATTTTGACCAAGTCAAACGGGTCGGCCTTTTCACAGGAATGGGCCTCTGTTGGGCCGTGCCACGTGTCGACGTATCATAGGCGCCTTCCGCCCAATGACCGGATGACATCTGTCCCAGCGATGAGCGGAATCGCGTGTTTCCTCCAGCCAATGATGATTTTACGTGGAAAATCCCCATTGGTTAGGGCTGTTAACGGGTTATTGGATCCAAAACCCGACCCGATAGCTTAACGGCGTCCGTTACGGTGGATGCCACGTGTCGGTCACCCTTGACGAAAAGCACTTACGGACGCGCGATTTATCGTCATGGAAGTGGACACTCGTGATGATAATTTTGGTAATGTCATGGAACACTTCTCTGACAAAGACAGTATGACTATCTTGATTCTGTCATAAAATCGTCATGGATGTACATGCATAACAAAAAACACGACCTACTGTGACAAACATGTATCATCACGGAAGTGTATTTTTTTGTAGTGAAGGGACCCTACCAGAGAAGGAGGAGGACGCGGAATGTGTGGCTCGGCAGGCCACGGCCTACTGTATCCAAGACGGAGAGCTCTATCGGAAGCGGCCGAATGATGTTTCCCTGCGTTGCATCTCCAGGGAACATGGGAAGGAGCTGCTGGCTGACATACATGATGGAGATTGCGGACACCACTCATCATCACGGACCCTCATCGGCAAGGCGTTCCGCAACGGGTTCTACTGGCCTACGGCACTCAGTGACGCAATTAAGCTGGTGAAGGCTTGCGAAGCCTGCCAATTCCATGCCAAGCAGATTCGTCAGCCAGCCTAGGGCCTGCAGACCATCCCACTCTCGTGGCCATTCGTGGTCTGGGGGCTGGATATCTTGGGCCCGTTTCCTCGAGCGCCTGGGGGGCTACCGCTACCTCTACGTTGCCATCGACAAGTTCACCAAGTGGGCTGAGGTGGAAGTCGTCCGCACCATCCCAGCTCGCTCTGCACTCAAGTTCATCAAGGGCCTCGTGAGCCGATTCAGGGTCCCTAATCGCATTATCACCGACAATGGTTCGCAGTTCACCAACAATCTCTTCAAAACATATTGTGCTAACCTTGGAACGCAGATATGCTACGCTTCGGTGGCACACCCCCGGAGTAACGGCCAGGCCGAACGCGCCAACGTGAAGGTCCTGAAAGGCCTCAAAACTAGGACCTTCAAGACGAAGTTGGAGGCCTGCGGCAGGGGCTGGTACGACGAGCTCCAGTCCGTGTTGTGGTCCATCCGCACTACCGCCACCAAGTCGACTGGCGAGACCCCGTTCTTCCTCATCTACGGAGCCGAGGCGGTCCTCCCTCACGAGGTCAGGCATCACTCCTCGCGGGTTCTAGCGTTTGATTAAGTGCAGCAGGACGCCATGCGGGGATGGACCTCGTGCTGGGGGAGGAGCACCGTCGAGAAGCCGCACTACGAGCAGCAAGATACCAGCAGGCGATGCGGCGGTATAATTGCCGCAACATCCGCCCCAGGACTCTTGAGGTAGGTGACCTCGTGCTTAGGCGGGTGCTCTCCAGGGAAGGGCTGCACAAGCTCTCGCCCATGTGGGAGGGCACGTTCAAGGTTGTTCATGTTTCCAGGCCTGGCACCGCGTGCCTGGAGACTCAGGAGGGGGTGCCCATCCCAAACGCTTGGAACATTCAGCACCTCCGGAAGTTCTACCCTTGAAGAAAGGCCTAGTGCTTGTAAAGAAGGCCCGCTGCCTGTGAAGCTCGCCGCCCCAAGAAAGGCCTAGTGCCTGTAAAGAAGGCCCGGTGCCTGTGAAGCTCGCCGCCCCAAGAAAGGCCCGGTGCCTGTGAAGAAGGCCCAGTGCCTGTGAAGCTCGCCGCCCACGTAATAATGAGTTGGGGCTGTACACGCCCCGGAGTCTCCGGAGTGCCGCCCTTGGGCCTCGGGGGCTCCTGCCCACGCCCAGTGGCAGCACTTAGCTCCGCGCTGGTGAGAAGACGTCGAAGACTAGACTAGGTGCCGGACGCGACTTTTCATTTGCTTTTTGCAGTTGGTTTGTTCTCCCTTATTCGAACCTTTATTGGAGTTGCTTCTAGTGTGGTTTGCTGTCCTCTGCCCCTTTTCTCTATTTCTGGTTTTTGTCTGGCTCGCTCTCTCTCGCGCGCGCAAGCCTCGCAAGGGGGCTGCACGGGCGCCCTCGTGAGCCCTTTCTTTCCTGGTTTTCATGAGGCTCCCTCGTTCAAGTTCACAGCGGGTGATGGATTCATGTACCTAGGGTAGGGTCATAGGCCTGACCTAAACGTCCTACCCAAGGGCACTCGTAGAAGAGATCGTCTTCCAGTCGACCAAAGAGGAATCCACTCGACTAGACTGGAAGGACTCGACCATGGAAGACTCACTCGACCATGAAGACTCACTCGACCACCAGAAGGTCAGAAGGCACTCCTTGGCATAACGGTTTGCTATTGAATAGACTTAATGATAGTTAAAGCGCCTTATGAGGGGCGTTACCAGTAACCCCCCTAGCTTAATGTACTTTAATCCCTCCATTATGTGGGTTGGCTGGGGTCCTGGCGCACTCTATATAAGCCACCCCCCTCCACGAGATAGAAGGGTTCAGATTCTTGTAATACTCATACTCATAATCCACTCGACCGCCTCGGGGCTCCGAGCGTGGGGCTGTTACTTCCTCAGAAGGGCTGAACTCGTACATCCTTTGTCTCCACAGCTGCTCCATAGCTAGGACATCGCCTCTCCTTAACCTACCCCTACTTCTCTTGTCGGACTTAGAACCACGACGGTTGGCGCCCACCGTGGGGCTGGTGTTTTAGTGATTTGTGGAGGAGTTGCGGTACCGAGTACCTTCATCATGATGACTGCTGGAGTTTTTGGTGAAGGGCACGAGATCCGTCTTAGTGCTCTCACTTTTGTCGCCGACGACTCCGATGGCTCAGGAGGCCCCTCTAGACATCGAGGCGCCCCGTCTGCTGGGCGACGATTTCGCGCATGTGTTCGGGCGTTTTGCTCGCGGCAACCGTCGATTCAGTCGGTCGACTCCCATCTATCGATCGCCCCAGATCTCCCACCAGTATAAGCGCTCTGGTTGGTCGAGGCTTCAGTGGGTGAAGCACGCGGTGGCTCGCCAGACAGCCACCGCCCAGATCGCGGCTATCGAGCCCAGCGAATCCCTCACGGCCTGTTCGATCGTCGACCGCTCGTAGAGAGCTGCATCCAAGTGTGATAGCAGTGATCCAGCGGCGGAGATCCTCATGGTCGACGGCCCTCGCAGATCCTCCGGCCGCCCACGGTGGTGGGGGCGGAGGAGGTGACCCTGCAAGAACACGAGGAGTACCAGCCGAGACACTCGACTCTCTGAGAGAAGAGCTTCGTCGCAGAACATGGATGCACTACATACTCCTATCGCCGAGAGACCCACGAGGCTCGTGCCTTGGAGGAAGCACGTTTGGCCAATGTGGTGAACGCTCGCTGGAGAATCTTCAGCGAGCACTCGGCGAGCAGCAGCAGCAACGACTCCACGAATCGGTCGGCGTCGGCTCTTCCCGCCGACTTCGGTATACCGCACGCCAATTCAGAATTTAGCGGTAACTCGCATAGCGAGTCTATTCAGCCGTCGGTCGGAAGCCGGAAGAGGCTTGCGGCAGATCGTAGATTTACTCGAGCGGCGGCATCGAACTCAGCCGTGTCGCGATCGCGCAACAGATTCTGATCGATCCGTCGCTGCGAACATCATCGGTCGGCTCACTGACCCAGATCGCCTCAGCGGCGGGAAGGGCGCGACAACCGGCGAGCAGCTCGAGACCGATTCGACCGAGATGACAGGCGTCGAATGCCCCTTTCCTCTCGAGGGAAGGGTCATACGCCTCGGAGACAAGATGATAGACGACGATTCGATGCAGGCGGAGGTTCCGGTCGACCCTGAGGAACCTGAGCTTTGATCGCGATCCATTATCGTGCAAGGCTTGGTCGACCGAACAGAGCCCATCGAGGAGGGCCGAGAGGATGCACCCACCAGCATCGAGTGCATGTCTCTGGTCCGGAGTGTTTTAGCAGGCTATCGAGCCGATGATCCCCCAATTTCAGATTGGCGGCAGGAGTATGCAAGTTCCTTTGGGAATCTAAGCTCAAACTTGGCTCGAGGATTACCGAGTGGCTGGTCAGATTAGTGGTGGGAATGATGAGGTGGCCATGAAACATTTGCCCCTCATGTTGGAAGGTTCAGCGAGCATGGCTGGTCAATTACCTCAAAGCACATATATACTTGGGAAGATTTGTCCCGAGTGTTCGTCAGACTTTGAAGGGACTTACAAGCGACCGGCTGGTTTGTGAGCTGCAAGTTTGTGTGCGAAGACCAATGAAACTCTCCGAGAGTACATTCAGAGGTGGATTACCTTGCACAACATTGTGGAAAATGTGTCGACCATCGGCGGTTTCGCCTTCAAGGACGCGGCGTCAAAAACAGAGAATTGAGTCGAAGTTCGGTCGAACCGGGACATGACCACGAGTCGAATGATGGAGATTGCTAGCAAACGCATAACGGCGAGGAAGAAGACCGACTCAAGCGGCAAGTACAAGCCGAGCGATCGGAGAAAGGCAATTCGGTCGGAGCGAACGCAAAGCCGAGCAGCAGCTCTGGAGAGGCCCGGCCGTCACTCGGGGAAGTTCAAGGGGAAACCCAAAGGATCCTGGAATCCGAAGAAAGTGAAAGATAAAGAAGGAAATGACGTGATGGATATGCCATGCCATATTCACACGAAGAAAGATGAAGAGGGCAACATTATTTACCCGAAGCACACCACTCGCCAGTGTCGACTCCTGATCCAGCAGTTTCAGGGCAAACAGTCTAAGGACAAGGAGAAGGAGCCGACAAGGCGGAGATAAAGAGGACGGTGAGGAGGAATACCGCATGTCAACTCCACTGATGATCTTCGCGGATGTGGAAAGCAAAAGTCGATGAAAGTCATCAACCGAGAGGTGAATATGGTTGCCCAGTTAAGCCAAGTTATGTGAAGTGGTCCCGGACACCCATCACATTCGACCAATCTGATCACCCGACTCACATTGCCACCCGGGCGGCAAGCGTTAGTGGTCGATCCGGTTGTCGAAGGCACTCGATCGACAAAGGTCTTGATGGATGGTGGTAGTGGGCTGAATTTGTTATATGCGGATACATTGAAAGGATGGGCATTCGATGTCGATTGGCGCCCGACAATATGAGTTTCCGCGAGTCATACCAGGAAGAAGGCCAACTCACTCGGCCAAATAGCCCCGGGCGTGGTTTTGGTGATTCCAAGCACTTCCGCAAAGAAAAGTTGACCTTTGAGGTTGTGGATTTTGAGTGCATACCATGCCATTTTGGGGAGGCCGCCACGCACGATTCATGGCTCGACCATGCTACGTGTACCTCAAACTGAAAATGCCAGTCCCAAGGGAGTGATCACCATCACCGCGATCGGAAGAAGGCGAAGAGTGCTTTCGGAAGGGCTCAAGATTGCCGACTCCCAAGTGACAGCGGTCGAATTCGACGAGTACATGCAAAAGCAGATCCGAGTGATTTGCTACGATCTAAGAAGCCAGCCAGAGTGCGCATTCAAATCGTCCGGTGAGACAAAGCCAGTCCATATTCATCCGACCGATCCCGATGCAGCCCGACCCACATTTCCACAACACTCGACTCGAAATAGGAAGAAAGCGCTCATCCGGTTCCTCCGTGAGCTGGGACATTTCGCATGGAAGCCCGGTGACATGCCAGTGTACCTGTGAGGCTGCTGAGCATCGCCTCGAGTCGACAAGTCAGCGAAACCAGTTAAAGAGCATCTTGGCGTCCGCCCGTCCGAAGAGAAAAGCTATTGGTGAAGAAGTGGCTCATTGTTGACAGCAGGATTTATCCAGAGATTTACCACTCCAGTGGCTCGCTAATGTTGTCATGGTCCCCAAGAAGGATAACTCACTCCGCATGTGCATTGATTTTAAGCACATTAATCGGGCCTGCCGAAGGATCATTCCTCTCCCCGCATCGATCAAATCGTCGACTCGACCGCGGGGTGTGAGATTGTCTTTCTAGATGCATATTCGGGTATCACCAGATCCGTCTGTATGGACCCGACGAAATAAAACAGCTTTCATCACTCCATTCGGTGCTTCGCTATATCACCATGCCATTTGGCCTCAAGAATGCGGAGCCACATTTATGCGAATGATTCAAAAGTGTCTTCTCACTCGGATCGATCGGAATGTGGGCGTATATGGATGATATCGTCGTTAAGTCGCGAAAAGGTTCCGACCTGCTCGTGACCTCGCGAAACATTGCCAACCTCGGAAGATACGATATCAAGCTCAATCCGTCAAAGTGCACATTCGGAGTTCTGGTGGAAAATTACTCGGTTTTCGTTTCGAGCGAGGAATCGGCGCTAACCCGAGAAGATCGGCACTATTCTCCGAATGAAACACCATGCGAGTGCACGGCGTCCACAAGCTTCTTGGATGCTTGGCGCTTTAAGTCGATTCATCTCACGACTCGGTGAAAAGGCATTACCTCTTTACCGATCGATGAAGAAGGCGACAAGTTCGAGTGGACTCGAAGCGATGCAGCGTTTGCCGAGCTAAAAGCTCGCTCTCCACCCGGCCGGTGCTTGCTGCTCCAATCAGCAAAGAGCCTCTGTTGCTTTACATTGCAGCCTTTGGACAAGTTGTCGATTACGTGCTTACGATCGGCGGAAGAGGAAGGAAAGGCCTTCAAAGTTCAGCGCCGGTGTATTATTTGTCGAAGTTTTGACTCCATCCAAGCAGAGATACCCTCATTATCGAAGCTTGTGTATGGTATATACATGACCACAAAGAAGGTTGCTCACTATTTCTCCGATCATTCCATCACGATCGTCGTGACGCTCCTTTATCGAGATCTTGCATAACAGAGACGCAACCGGTCGAGTGGCTAAGTGGGCGATTGAACTTCTTCCCTTGATATCAAATTCGAGGCAAAAGCCATTAAGTCGAGGCTATAGCTGATTTCCTTGCGAGTGGATTGAACAACAATGACCGATGAAGTTCACTCGGAGCATTGGACCATGTTCTTTGACGGCTCCAAGATCTTTGAATGGTTCAGTGTGGGGTTGTTCGGTTTCCCCAGAGGAGATAAGCTTAAGTATGTGCTCCAGATTCACTTTGATTCCTCCAACAATGAGGCAGAGTATGAGGCCCTTTTATATGGATTGCGCATGGCCATCTCACTCGGCGTCCGTTGCACGATGGTTTATGGCGACTCAGATCTAGTGGTCAATCAAGTGATGAAGGAGTGGGACGTGAGAAGCCCGGCTATGATTGGATCTTGCAATGCGATGAGGAAGCTGGAAAAGAAGTTTGAGGGTTGGAACTCCATCACATACCCCGATGAAAAATCAAGCAGCAGATGATCTGGCGAAGATAGGGTCAAGAGAGAAGCCATTCGAGTGGCGTGTTTTTGGAACATATACACACTCCGTCAGTCAAAGAAGATCCCTTCACAGAGGAAGCTCCGCAACCCAAGAGTGCCACGGACTCGACTGAGGTTGAGGTCCCGGCAGTGGTCGACTTGGTCATGGAAATTTTAGTTGTCACTCTCGATTGGACAATTCCATACATTGCATATATTCTGAGAAAGGAACTCCCAGAGGATGAGGAAGAGGCCCGGCAGATCGTCCGTCGATCCAAAGCCTTTACCGTTATCAATGGGCGATTATATAGAGAAAGCTCAGCGAGTCGGACAAAATGCATAACGCCGGAAGAAGGTCGAGTCATACTCAATGATATCCACTCGGGACTGTGGTCACCATCGTCCTCTCGGACCATTGTAGCCAAAGCATACCGAGCTGGATTTTACCGCCAAGAGCAAATGAGATGGCGAAGAAATAGTGGACAAGTGCGAAGGATGCCGTTCTACTCCAATATGTCACACAAGCTGCGTCAGCCTTGAAGACCATTCCACTCGTCGGCCTTTCGCGGTATGGGGTTGGACATGATCGGTCCCTTGCGAGCGGGTCGGAGCGGTTTCACGCATGTCTTGGTAGCGATCGACAAGTTCACCAAGTGGATTGAGGCTAAGCCAATCAAAAACTTGATCTCGGTCTTCTTTGTTTCCTTTGTCGAGGGTTGGCGTTCGGTATGGAGTCCGCACGGTATTATCACGGACAATGGGTCGAATTTTGACTCGGAAGAATTCAAGGATTTCGCAACTCCCAAGGCACACGAGTCGACTACGCTTGATCGCTCATCCACGATCGAGCAGACGAGCGAGCGAGCCAATGGATTGATCCTCAAAGTGCGAAGCCTCGTTTGATCACGAGATCTCAAGCATCTTGGTGGAGCTTGGGTCGACGAACTTCCTTGATGCTTTGGGGTTTGCGGACCACGCCTAATCGGTCATTGGGAGAACTCCTTTTTCTGGTCTATGGGCGAGCAGTTTTACCGAAGTGATCTCCTTCACAATGCTCCACGAATTGAACTTTATAATGAAGCGTGGCTGAGCAAGCGCGTCGAGATGCGATCGACCTCTTGGAAGAGGAAAGGAAATGGCTCGATCCGCTCGACCATTTACCAGCAAGACTTGCGCGCTACCTGACGCCGAGAAATGTGAGAGGTCGAGCCTTCCAGGAAGGAGATCTGGTCCTTCGGGTGGATCAGCAGAAGCAACATAAGCTTGCTCCCTCATGGGAAGGTCCCTTCATCGTCACAAAAGTTCTCCACAATGGGGCATATCGTCTCTACAATGTCGAACACGATATCGATGAGCCCCGAGCTTGGAATGCGGATCTGCTCCGCCCGTTTTACACTTAAGGTTTTTCACTCGGAAGAGTTGTAATAAAGTATTCCTGTAGCTCACGAGCTTTGAAGTAATAGTGTCATAATTCCTTCATAATTTTTGTCACTCTTTATTTTTCGTCGAGTAAAATTTTCACCTCCCCCATGGGTGGCGCGAATCCGTTCGCCTAAGTTATTAAATCCTCACCGAGTGGTAAGCGGACTTCCATTCGGAGGCTTAGCTGACTCGATTGCTCGCCTAAGTTATTAAAATCCCACCGAGTGGTAAGCGGACTTCCACTCGGAGGCTTAGCTGCTGACTCGGTGCTCGCCTAAGTTATTAAAATCCCACCGAGTGGTAAGCGGACTTCCACTCGGAGGCTTAGCTGCAGCTCGGTGCTCGCCTAAGTTATTAAATCCCACCGAGTGGTAAGCCGGACTTCCACTCGGAGGCTTAGCTTGCAGCTCGGTGCTCGCCTAAGTTATTAAAATCCCACCGAGTGGTAAGCGAGACTTCCACTCGGAGGCTTAGCTGCAGCTCGGTGCTCGCCTAAGTTATTGAAAATCCCACCGAGTGATAAGCAGACTTCCACTCGGAGGCTTAGCTGCAGATTCAAGAACTCGCCTAAGTATAAAGTGTACTAGCAAGGAAAACGAGGCGCAGGTCGATTGCGACCCTCTCCTCCGAGCTACACCATAAGTATGATCTTGTGATTGCAAGGAAGGCAAGTGCAGGTCATTGTGACCCTCTTCTCGAGCTTGACACAAATACAAAAGAAATCCTACCGAGTGGAGAGCAAACCTCCCACTCGGGGCTTAGCTGCAGCCAGTGCTCGCCTAAGATAAAAGAAATCCTACAGTGGAGAGCAAACCTCCCACTCGGGGGCTTAGCTGCAGCCCAGTGCTGCGCCTAAGATAAAAGAAATCCTACCGAGTGGAGAGCAAACCTCCCACTCGGGGCTTAGCTGCAGCCGGTGCTGCGCCTAAGATAAAAAGAAATCCCACCGAGTGGAGAGCAAACCTCCCACTGGGGCTTAGCTGCAGCCAGTGCTCGCCTAAGATATAAGAAATCCCACCGAGTGGAGAGCAAACCTCCCACTCGGGGCTTAGCTGCAACCAGTGCTCGCCTAAGATAAAAGAAATCCCACCAGTGGAGAGCAAACCTCCCACTCGGGGCTTAACTGCAGCCGATGCTCGCCTAAGATAAAAGAAATCCTACCGAGTGGAGAGCAAACCTCCCACTCGGGAGCTTAGCTGCAACCAGTGCTCGCCTAAGATAAAAGAAATCCCACCGAGTGGAGAGCAAACCTCCCACTCGGGGCTTAGCTGCAGCCAGTGCTGCGCCTAAGATATAAGAAATCCTACCGAGTGGAGAGCAAACCTCTCACTCGGGGCTTACTGCAGCCGGTGCTCGCCTAAGTTATTAAAATCCCACCGAGTGGTAAGCCGACTTCCACTCGGAGGCTTAGCTGCAGCTCGGTGCTCACCTAAGGAATAAGTCATTGCGTGAGGCATCTCATGTTAACCTCGCAAAGAGCAATTCAAGCCGAGAGCAATCATTTCCAAACATCCAATCTAAATTTAGGTCGACACCTAAAATAACCGAGAGTGCTCAGCGCTAAGCCTGTTAAAGTTTTATCGATTCTGACTTCACTCGGCATACCGAGGCAAATTTAAGGTCAAGGAAAGTTTTTACCCCTCGTGGAGGGCTGGATGGAACAACGAACTCGTCAAGATCAATCCCGTCGGCAATCCGCGTGGCGGCAGCAATGAAAGTCTCCATGAAGGTCACGAAGTCGTGCTTTTTGGTGTTGGCCACTCGGAGAGCCGCCAACTTATCTTCTCGGGCTTCCTTGCAATGGACTCGCGCCGGACCGTGGCAACGTCCGCACCGCACCGAGCGAAGATTTCTTCCACTCTTGCACTTTCGGTCGGGGCGGCGTTTAGTCGAGCCATCAATGACTCGAGGTCATTTTGGAGTGTCTCTTTGGGCGAGCGTCGAGTCGATGCGGGCGTAGCCACCTTGATCTTGCGAGATAATCCACGGCAAAGAACAACACGGGACTCGATCGGAAGATGTTCATAGCAGTTTCGCCGTTCACCGGGAATTGACAGGTCAAGGTTCGTCTCGGTGGCTGGTTTCTTCTTCAAAGTTGCGTGAGAACTCGCAAGGAAAAACCCGAATCGGAAAACAAATCGAATGGAAACATAACAGTTGGGAGAATTGGTCGAGTGAAGAAGGTTACCTTGAGCTTAAGGAACAATTTCTTAGCAAGACTGCCTAAGAAGCTTTCCAGCTTGTTCTTCTTTCCAGCCATTTGGAGGACCTTCTCAGTCAGATTCTTCTTGTCAGCCTTCATTCGCTCAACATCCTTGCTGGCAGTGGCCAAAGCAGCCTTGATTAGCGTTATCTGTTCGAGCTTGGCGGCGAGGCGATTTTTCATCAGCAAGCCTGATCTTCTCAGACAGCTCAAGCTCCTTCTTCCTTTGAGCCTCCTTCACCTTGTCTGTAAATCGCAGCAAAGTCAAACTTGAAGCAAATGAGGAGAGAAAAGAGTCGTCGAAATCTCACCAAACATACCTTTGGTCTCCTCCTTCGCCTTCGTCAGATTCTCTTGCACTAGCTTCAAATCCAACTCGAGCTGAATATGCTTCTGCTCCAGTTCAGTGTAGCGTGCCGCAAGATCACAAGATTTCTACGAAGGGTCAGTTGCAAAAGTATCAGAGATAATCCACTTCCGAGTGAATAAAGAAGAATGGTGCGTTTCTAAGACTACAGTCAAATGCAAGCATTCGACCGTAGTCTCGGGGACTACACCCAGTGGGTGCACTCAGCGTGCCCCCACTGGTCTTATTCAAGACATAGTCGACCAGTCGACCAGTAAAAAAAAAAAAGAGTCGACGATCGACCGAAAGCTTCTTGATCTGTAATCAGCTGCGTGATCGACCCGATCTCGGGGACTACACCGGTGGGTGCACTCAGCGTGCCCCCACCGGCCTCGTAAACCTAGTCATTCCATTGGGATAATGATCAACATCTACTTAGTAAGCCTAAGACCATTGCCCGCAATGATCGACCTTATATGGGGACTACACCCGGTAGTGCACTCGGCATGCCCCGCTAACACGGAGTTTTTACCAACACACCTAGTGGGTGGCGCTATGAATTCGAGAAAGAAAAGTTTTGATAGCATATCCTATGAGTAAGGTGGTGGTCGTGACCGAACATTGCTCAAGAAGGCGGAGCTGGCATCGTAAGCTGCTTGGCTCGCTTCGGCGATCTTCACTGCTCCATCATGATCCCTGCTTGACGGATCGCCTCTTTAGCGACATCGGCTGGTCCTCCGGGCGTGGTGCGTGGTGAAGATCGAAGGTTGTCCAGCACTCGACGAAGTGGGTCGAGCACTCGTCAACGGATTCGCGAAGGATACGGTATGTCGAGTACCGACCTCTCCTTCCGTCACCACGGTCTCGGGCACCGTCACACCTTGGGCTTCCTTGCCAGTAGATGCCTTCCTGCTCCTCCTGGTCCTCAATGGCTCCACATCTTCATCATCGTCGTCAGGAAGAGTGATGATGTCATTAGTTGGAGCTTCAGAAAAGAGTTAAGGTCAGAAATCTTGAGTCATCGACTAAGAACAAAATTAAAGATATAGTACCGGGATTTGAGGTGGCGGCGTCCTCCATCTCATGGTCGTCGACCTTAGCTGAAGTTTCGAAGTCGCGTGGCGAAGATCCAAAGAATCGATCGACCGATTCAAGTATCAACCAGAGACAAAATTTATATAGAACAAGAAGATTTAAGCAATATGTTTACCCTGAGATGGTGGGGATGGACACTTTCATCTTTAGCAGAGGCTTGGTTGTCCTCGACGGAACTACCTTCGCCTGCTTTGGCACTTTCTCAGTCGGCACCGGAGAAGCGGTCCGAGGGCGTTTGGTTGACTGCGAGGCAGTCGCGACTCCCTTACCGCGTTCAGCCGAAGGGTCGTGCACAAGTTTTGACCGCCTTTCCAAGCGCGGTGGTGCGACCTCCTCCTCCTCATCCTCGTCATCATCGTCCTCGTCATCGTCATCATCGTCGTAAATGCGTCTCCTGCAAACATCTGAATCCCTCCTCCGGCTCTCACCTCCTTGGCTTCCCCTCCTCGGTCGAATCTGGGCGCCGTTGGGCATTGAGTATAGCTCTGTGAGGGCACGGAAGTATCAAGCGAAATTGATCGACCAAGCTCTGAAGCACACTCGGCGGATACAGCGGAAGCAGAACAAGTGTACCTTATCGGAACGCCGTCACGATCAAGCGGAGAAATCCTCCGGGATCCGCGAGGATTGTCCTTGTTTCGATGATCGAAGCCATCCATCTTTCCACTACGGCATCGTCGGCGCCTCCGGGTGGACGCGAGTTTCGTCTTCGTGCCGCAATACAACCACATACAATGACTCCGAATGAAGGGGCTGGATTAGCCTCAAGAAAAACCTCCGGAGGTCCATGCGATCCTCCGTCCCTAACCAGCTGCACCACGCGGTCCATCCAGCATCTTCACTTCAGCCTCTCTTCAGAACAACCTTGAGGAGGAGGGTCTATTCACTCGACTCATGGTGAATTCGGGGAGGCGGTCGATCGCCCGGCGTCGTCTCATTCCGCAATAGAACAGGTCGACCGCCAACCCCTAACCGACTCGGGAAAATGCATAGCTGGGAAGGTGCTTTTGTTCCTCAAGCTGGACTCCTAAACCACCACACATCCGGACTACTTGGGTCTTCTCGTCACGGGGCTTGCCTTCTTCACGGTCCGAGAGCGACATGTGAAGATGTACTTGAACAAACCCCAGTGCGGTCGACAGCCCAGGAAGTTTTCGCACATAGACACAAACGCGGCAAGATATGCGATGGAGTTTGGAGTAAAATGGTGGAGCTGGGCTCCGAAGAAATTCAGAAAACCTCAAAAGAAGACACTCGGTGGCAACGAAAAACCTCGGTCGACATGGGTGGCCAAAAGCACGCACTCACCCTCTTCTGGTTGAGGCTGCCACTCTCGGCCAGGAAGTCTCGCGGCGCCGTGGGGAATCAATCCGTCGTCGGCCATATCGAGGAGATCCTTCTCCCTGATCGTCGACTGGATCCAGTCTCCCTGGACCCAGCCTTTCGGCAGTTTGGATCTCGACGAAGAACCACCGCGACCGGTGGATCTCCCCTTCGCCTTCTCGGCCGCCGACGCCTTCTTTGCGCGCTCTAACATCGTCGTCTTTTCTTTGCCCATGGCCGCCGGCGGAATGCGCAAGGGGAGAGGTGGCGAGGGAGCAGCAGCGGGGGCGGAGAGCGGAGACAGAGAGAGCTAAGGAGGAAGAACAAGGTATCGTGCACGGCCTCCGGAGTTGCATTTATAAGCGTCCCTTCCGAGTGGATGACAGTGGACCCAAGCAATCAATCATATCGAGCAGCCGCGCTGCGTGATCGTGGCGGAAAAAGCGCGCGGAGATCGAGGCGTCCTCAGAACGCCCCATCCTAGCGCCGCGATCCGTTCCGTTTCGCGCTACCCCAAATTTCATATCCCGCGAGATCATGAGCGGCAGATCGATCTGTCAAGTGCGAGATCTCCTGCGATCGGTTGCTCAGGAATAACAAAGGAAGTCACTCGACTAAAGAACAAGAATGGATCAAGTCGACTGAAGAGAAGTTTCTTGTTATCAACAGAGAAGATCTTGACCCAAGACAACACGTAGCCAGAATGCAAAAGGCAGTCAGAAATAACGTCAACTCCTCCTTCACTCAAGCCTCAATCCATTCGGGGGCTAATGATGGATTCATGTACCTAGGGTAGGGTCATAGGCCTGACCTAAACGTCCTACCCAAGGGCACTCGTAGAAGAGATCATCTTCCAGTCGACCAAAGAGGAATCCACTCGACTAGACTGGAAGGACTCGACCATGGAAGACTCACTCGACCATGAAGACTCACTCGACCACCAGAAGGTCGAAGGCACTCCATGTATAGCGGTTTGCTATTGAATAGACTTAATGATAGTTAAAGCGCCTTATGAGGGGCGTTACCAGTAACCCCCCTAGCTTAATGTACTTTAATCCCTCCATTATGTGGGCTGGCTGGGGTCCTGGCGCACTCTATATAAGCCACCCCCCTCCACAGATAGAAGGGTTCAGATTCTTGTAATACTCATACTCATAATCCACTCGACCGCCTCAGGGCTCCGAGACGTAGGGCTGTTACTTCCTCCGAAAAGGGCCTGAACTCGTACATCCTTTGTCTCCACAACTGCTCCATAGCTAGGACATCGCCTCTTCTTAACCTACCCCTACTTCTAC
Source organism: Aegilops speltoides (assembly GCA_021437245.1). Taxonomy (NCBI): domain Eukaryota; kingdom Viridiplantae; phylum Streptophyta; class Magnoliopsida; order Poales; family Poaceae; genus Aegilops; species Aegilops speltoides. The sequence continues at coordinate 16,669 of JAHHZJ010001558.1, forward strand.
TGTCAGACTTAGAACCACGACAGCGGGAGCACCCCTCCCGGTCCGTGCCCCATGGGCATCGCGACACAAAGTGTAGGGCCTAAGCTAGCAACCCTCTCGACCAAGGTTCGGAAACTATTCTCCCAACTGATCTTTGCAGACCTTAAGACGCCCGGCGAGGCCTCGAGCAGGTACCTCGCGAGGCGAAAACTATGGCAAACATCCCGAGCTAAGTTGTTCCTACGCGCAAGCACATGACCGCAACACCATAACACAGCACAGGGACGATAAAAATGGCATGATAATTAGGAACCATAGTCTATTGCACGCCCCCACGGGGGCCCATACTTCTTTCTGTCCCAATGCAGGAAAAGGAGATAAACAAAATAAAAATGGTGCGCACCCTGCGATAGCTCGCGAGGAGGGATCCGCACCATCCTCCCGAGCTCAATCAGACTCCGCCTCGCGCTTCACCGGGGCACGGCGACGAGACGACCCGCTTCCGCCCTCGAAGCGGACGCGGCGACGTGGTGGCTGATCATGGCCACCGCTGGAGGAGCTATCGCTGGAGGAGGAGCCGCTGAAGTTCGGCGAGCTGCGGACGCTGCCAGGAGCGGGTCCACCTTCGCCCTCATCACGGCCGTTGCCAAGGCCAAGCACCTCGTCGCCGTCATCGTCTTCAGGGCAGCACCCAGCATGGCGGCCATCTTCCCCGAACACCCTCACGTAGAGGGTCGCGTCGCCATCGTACTTGAAGTGGAGGGTGCACCACCGGCCCAGGCCACGCACGCGGGCTAACGTCTGCCAGCCCCGGGCCAGGGCCACGTTCCTGGCGACGAAGATCTCCACCGCGACCCAGGAGGCCCTGCTGCAGCAATCGTCCACTTGCAGCCAGAGCCCGCTAGGGCCAGCGGCCGGCAACTCGCCGACGAAGAAGCGGGGGAGCTCGAGCCAATTGCCGGCCGGGTTGTTCGACCACACAACAAACTCCGGCAGCACCTCTGCCGAATGGAAGCGCGGCCGAGGAGGCCGTGCAGCCACGGCACGCTTTCCACCACCGTGGCCACAAGGAGCCGCGACGGGGGTCGCGGGATGCTTGCGGGGATGACCACGGCCGCGCTTGGGCGGTGGAGAGCCAGGCCCTTCCTGGCGAGCCTTCCCCTTTTCCACGGTCGAGAACCTCTTCAGGGGCGCCATGGAATGCGGCAGGCAACCGAGGCGAGGAGGAAGAAGAAGCAAGCGGAGCAAGAGGAGATGTGCAACTGGGGCTTCCGCCTCCCCCACATTTATAGCCCAAGGGAAGCCAACCGTCGGCCTCCACGATCATAGGTAATGATGACTCGTTTTGCATGCAGTAGGGACTTGTCAAATCGAGCAGTTGCCAAGGCAGCGTGGGGCAGCGGAGACGCCCATGTCCAATCAACCGCCACGCGGCGACCAAGGCCGCAGGCTGTTGGGGCCCGCGATGCTCCGCACTTGCCCTTTGGCTTTGCTGCTAAGCCAAGTCCGAGTGCGCCTTGGGCCCGGGGGCTACTGTCGCCATTCTGGGAACGAGGGTCCCCAGACTTGCTGCCTGCGGCCTGCAGCGTGGCTCAGCAGTGGCCTGGTACGGCCCGTCTTCATCAACACAAGTTAAAGACCCTTGCGAGGGGCCAAGCCTCGCGGGGCGGACGATGCAAGGCCTCCTCAGGGGCGGCCTCATCAGGCAGGCTTGCGAGGAGGCGGAGAGATCAAGGCAAGGGGTACCTTGCGAGGTGCTCATGACGCAAGCCATGACGATCAAGACCAGGCAGGCGCCAGGCGGGCGCCGTCCTGCGTAGTGTCCTCGTTTCCTCTTTGGTGCAAAGGGGGCAAGCGCAGGCACGGAGTACCAAGGCATCAGGCAAAGGTTTCCATATCGGTGCAATGAGACCAAGACCAATAGAGCGGCAGGACGGAGGTCACCGTGGAGCCCAAGACGGCATCATCGCCAGTGCCTTTAGCAGTCGAAGACCACCTTGTACTAGTTGTCCCCTTTCAAAATGGCCATTGTTGGCTCCCTTCCCGCTCAATATTTGGGAAGAGGACCAGGGCCTCTATAAATAGAGATAGCCACCACAGTGGGAGGTATCGACAACCTCATCTAGAGCCAACAGAGACGGATCAATTCCTCTCCAAGCACACCTCCACAAGAACACCCCTCGCAAGGCTGTTCTTCCTCTGTACTGCTCATCATCAGCCCTAGAGGTAATCCACCACACCACACACTGGATTAGGGTATTACACCACAACGGTGGCCCGAACCAGTATAAACCCTATGTCTCTTGTGTTGTTCATCGTGCTAGCTAGAATCACGGTGAGGTCTTGGGGCGTGAATCGGTAGGGAGAAGATCTTCGTGCGCAACCTAGAGTTCGAACTTTAAGGGTTTTGCCGGAACCCGATATCCGACAGCGGCACAAGGGGATGTGAGGTCGGCCGGATCTGTCGTGGGAGGCTAGCGGCCGTGCAAGTGTTGCTACTCCAGCGGCGCGTGATGGCGGATTGTGTGATAACCCACAAGTGTAGGGGATCGCAACAGCTTTCGAGGGTAAAGTATTCAACCCAAATTTATTGATTCGACCCAAGGGGAGCCAAAGAATATTCTTGAGTATTAGTAGTTGAGTTGTCAATTCAACCACGCCTGAATAACTTAGTATCTGCAGCAAAGTGTTTAGTCGCAAAAGTGGTATGATAATAAAGGTGACGGTAGCAAAAGTAAAGATAAATGTTTTGGGTTGTTTGTAGTTGTTGTAACAGTAGCAACGGAAAAGTAAATAAGCGAAGAACATTATATGAAAAGCTCGTAGGCAATGGATCAATGATGGATAATTATGACGGATGCGATTCCTCATGTAATAGCTATAACATAGGGTGACACAGAACTAGCTCCAATTCATCAATGTAATGTAGGCATGTATTCCGTGAATAGTCATACGTGCTTATGGAAAAGAACTTGTATGGCATCTTTTGTCCTACCCTCCCGTGGAAGTGGGGTCCTAGCAGAAACTAAGGGATATTAAGGCCTCCTTTTAATAGAGAACCGGAACAAAGCATTAGCACATAGTGAATACATGAACTCCTCAAACTACGGTCATCACCGAGAAGTACCCCGATTATTGTCACTTCGGGGTTGTCGGATCATAACACACAATAGGTGACTATAGACTTGCAAGATAGGATCAAGAACACACATATATTCATGAAAACATAATAGGTTCATATCTGAAATCATGGCACTCGGGCCCTAGTGACAAGCATTAGGCATAGCGAAGTCATAGCAACATCAATCTCAGAACATAGTGGATACTAGGGATCAAACCCTAACAAAACTAACTTGATTACATGGTAAATCTCATCCAACCCATCACCGTCCAGCAAGCCTATGATGGAATTACTCACGCACGGCGGTGAGCATCATGAAATTGGTGATGGAGGATGGTTGATGATGACGACAGCGACGAATCCCCCTCTCTGGAGCCCGGAATGGACTCCAGATCAGCCCTCCCGAGAGAGATTAGGGCTTGGTGGCGGCTCCGTGTCGTAAAACACGATGAAACTTTCTCTCTGATTTTTTTTCTCCCTGAACGTGAATATATGGAGTTGGAGTTGAGGTCGGTGGAGGTTCAGGGGGCCCATGAGATAGGAGGGCCCGCCCTAGGGGGGCGCCCCCTGTCTCGTGGACAGCCTGTGGCCCCCCTTGTATTGGTTCTTTCGCCAAAAATTCTTATTAATTCCAAAAAGTGCCTCCATGGATTTCCAGGACATTCCGAGAACTTTTCTTTTCTACACATAAAACAACATCATGGCAGTTCTACTGAAAACAGCATCAGTCCGGGTCAATTTCATTCAAATCATGCAAGTTAGAGTCCAAAACAAGGGCAAAAGTGTTTGGAAAAGTAGATACGTTGGAGACGTATCAACTCCCCCAAGCTTAAACATTTGCTTGTCCTCAAGCAATTCAGTTGATAAACTGAAAGTGATAAAGAAAAACTTTTACAAACTCTGTTTGCTCTTGTTGTTGTAACATGAAAAGCCAGCATTCAAGTTTCAGCAAATATTATGAACTAACCATACTCACAATAACACGTAGGTCTCACAATTACTCATATCAATAGCATAATCAGCTAGCGAGCCATAATAATAAAACTTGGATGACAACACTTTCTCAAAACAATTATAACATGATATAACAAAATGGTATCTCGCTAGCCCTTTCTGAGACCGCAAAACATAAATGCAGAGCACCTTTAAAGATCAAGGACTGACTAAACATTGTAATTCATGGTAAAAGAGATCCAGTCAAGTCATACCCAATATAAACCAATAATAATGAATGCAAAAGACAGTGTGCTCTCCAGCGGGTGCTTTTAATAAGTAGGGGGATGATTCAACATAAAAGTAAATAGATAGGCCCTTCGCAGAGGGAAGCACGGATTTGTAGAGGTGCGAGAGCTCGATTTTAAAATAGAGATTGAATAACATTTTGAGCGGCATACTTTTGCTATCAACGCAACAACTATGAGATGGCTGTATCTTCCATACTACATGCATTATAGGCAGTTCCCAAACAGAATGGTAAAGGTTTGTACTCTCCCAACCACCAACAAGCATCAATCCATTGCTTGCTCGAAACAACGAGTGCCTCCAACATACAACAGCCCTGGGGGAGTTTTGTTTAATTATTTTGATTTGCTTTGATCTTTTTGGATCATGGGACTCGGCTCCCGCTTACCGGCCCTTTCTCGTGAATGAGGAGCGGAGTCCACTCCTCTTGAGAATAACCCACCTAGCATGGAAGATATAGGCAGCCCTAGTTGAAACATGAGCTGCTCGAGCATACAAAAAATAATTTCATTTGAAGGTTTGGAGTTTGGCACATACAAATTTACTTGGAACAGCAGGTAAATACCGCATATAGGTAGGTATAGTGGACTCATATGGAACAACTTTGGGGTTTAAGGAGTTTGGATGCACAAGCAGTATTCTCGCTTAGTACAGGTGAAGGCTAGCAAAAGACTGGGAGGCGACCAACTGAGAGAGCGACAATAGTCGTGAACATGCATTAAAATTAATTTACACCAAGTACAAGCACTTCACATGAGTAGGATATAATCCACCATGAACATAAATATAATGAAGGCTATGTTGATTTGATTCAACTACATGTGTGAACATGTGCCAAGTCGAGTCACTCAATTTATTCAAAGGAGGATACCATCCCATCATACCACATCATAATCATTCTAATAACATGTTGGCATGCAAGGTAAACCATTATAACTCATAGCAAATCAAGCATGGCACAAGCAACTATAATCTCTAAATGTCATTGCAAATATGTTTACTTCATAATAGCTGACTCAGGAACGATGAATCATCATATTTACAAAAACAAGAGAGGTCGAGTTCATACCAGCTTTTCTCATCCCAATAAGTCCATCATATATCGTCATTATTGCCTTTCACTTGCACGACTAAACGATGTGTATAATAATAAGAGTGCACGTGCATTGGACTAAGCTGGAATCTGCAAGCATTCAACTCAAGAGAGAAGACAGGGTAATATGGGCTCTAAGTTAAATAAACAATCATGCATATAAGAGCCACTAAGCATTTTCAATATAGTCTTCTCGACCCCCTAAAGAAAGAAAAGAAAATAAAACTATTTACACGGGAAAGCTCCCAACAAGTAAGAAGAAGATCTAAAAATCTTTTTGGGTTTTCATTTTAATTTCTACTACAAGCATAGAATTTAAACTAACTAATTTTTTTGGTTTTTCTTAAAGTTTATCAAACACACAAGAAGAAAACTAGAAAAAGAAATTTAAACTAGCATGGATAATACAATGAAAGAGTATGAGCACCGATGACTAGTGTGTGAACATGAATGTAAAGTCGGTGAGAAATACGTACTCCCCCAAGCTTAGGCTTTTGGCCTAAGTTGGTTTAATACCAAGGACCACCTGGCTCATATCCATAAGTGAAACTGGGGTTGTATTGAGATGCAGAGGCGACCGCCTCCTTAGCAGCAGTGTGTTGGTGAGCTGCCTCCATTCCCCTCTCATATTCAGTTGCTTCTTCCCTGGTGACAACATATCTTCCTTTTGCCTGATAATCAAAAAGGTAGGGAGCAGGAAGAGTAACAGGGACGACGATGCGTCTGTCATAGATTAGTCGATAATGGAGGAATTTTTCATTCCTCTCAAGAAAATGATGATCAAACATAGCTTCTTTATCCAAATAAACAAGAGGTAAAATCATATCCCCCTCTCGTGGGGCTATATTAAGAAAATTAGCCACACGGGTTGCATAAATTCCTCCAAATAAATCCCCCCTTCTACTATTATTCTGCAACCTACGTGCAACTATTGCCCCCCAAGTTATAACCTTTATAACGACACAAAGACTCTTGAGGACACAAAGATCGGGACACACATGTGACATGCTTCGTCCTTCATTGTTAATGCATCTACCGATAAAGAGAGAAAAATAATGTATAGCAGGAAAATGAATGCTCCCTATGGTAGCTTGTGCTATGTCCCTAGATTCTCCCACAGTAATACTAGCAAGAAAATCTCTAAATTCAGATTTGCGAGGATCATTAATATTACCCCTGCGGGGAGTTTGCAAGCGGTTGTGGAATCCTCTAAATCCATGGTATAAGATGTATCATAAATATCAAACATGACACTAGGAGAATTACGCATACAGATATATTGGAACCTTCGCACAAAGGAATCGGTCAATTGATAGTCTTGAGGACACTTATCTTGTAAGAAGTCCTCCAGCTCGGCATTACCTTTTATCTGCGTCAAATTCCTCCTTGAAGCTGTTTCGACCATAAAATCATCGGATGGCCACTCACAAGCTCGTACATTTGCGTCCCTCGGCAATTCAACATCTTGCTCACGTATAGCAATCCTTGGCCCTTTCTTTGCCGAGGAACCACCTTGGTACATTCTTCTAAGCATATTTCTTTTTCTGATTTTTTTGAAATTTTAGTAACTTCAAAATAAAAGTGAATAAAACTAAACAAGATTGATAGCAACTACTCCTACAAGTGCCTAGAGCCTATATCATGCATTAGAATTGCTTGGGACCTCATAAATTTAACATGCAAGCTCAAGAACATGGTCACCTATGCAACAAAAATTTGCAATGAATAAAGCACTAGAGCAAAAACTAATTGGACCAATGGAGGAGTCACATACCAAGCAACAATCTCCCAAAGCAGTTTTGTGAATGGAGCTTTGAGCTAAGAGATCAAAAATCACAGCAAAATGAGCTAGAACTCGTGCTTGAGCTGGATGGGGATTTTTTGGGTAGAAGATGAAGTGTGTGGGTGCTGGCATAAGTGGAGGGGGGCACCAGGGGCCCACAAGACAGGGGCGTGCCCTATAGGGGGGGCGCGCCCTCCACTCTTGTGGCCTGGTGCTTGCCCCTCCTGCAGTGCTTTCAGTGCCTAAAATCCTCAAATATTCCAGAAAAAAATCATACTAAATTTGAAGGGCATTTGGAACACTTTTATTTTCAGGCTATTTTTTTATTGCACGGATAATTCAGAAAACAGATGGATGATACTATTTTTGCTTTATTTAATAAAAAACAGAAAGTAAAAATTGGGTATAGAAGGTTGTGCCTTCTAGTTTCATCCATCTCATGATCATCAAAATGAATCCACTAACAAGGTTGATAAAGTCTTGTTAACAAACTCATTCCGAATATCGCAGAACCGGAGAAATTTCAAATAACAATAAGTTACCTCAACGGGGATATGAAAATCCCCAACAATAAGAATATCATACTTTTTCTTGACAGTAGGGAGAGGAAATTCAAAACCTCCAAAAATGATAGTTGGAACTTTTTCAATAGAATTGATGCTATGAACTTGAGATTGTTTCCTCGGAAAGTGTACTATATGCTCATTACCATTAACATGAAAAGTGACATTGCCTTTATTGCAATCAATAACAGCCCCTGCAGTATTAAGAAAAGGTCTACCAAGGATAATAGACATACTATCGTCCTCGGGAATATCAAGAATAACAAAGTTCGTTAAGATAGTGACATTTGCAACCACAACAGCACATCCTCACAAATCTTGGATGGTATAGCGGTTGATTTATCAGCCATTTGCAAAGATATTTCAAGTAGGTGTCAACTTATTCAATTCAAGTCTCACGATATAAAAGAGAGGCATAACACTAACACCGGCTCCAAGATCACATAAAGCAGTTCTAACATAATTTCTTTTAATGGAGCATGGTATAGTTGGTTGATGACCCACAAGTATAGGGGATCTATCGTAGTCCTTTCAATAAGTAAGAGTGTCGAACCCAACGAGGAGCAGAAGGAAATGATAAGCAGTTTTCAGCAAGGTATTCTCTGCAAGTACTGAAATAAGTGATAACCGATAGTTTTGTGATAAGATAAATTGTAACGAGCAACAAGTAACAAAAGTAAATAAAGTGCAGCAAGGTGGCCCAATCCTTTTTGTAGCAAAGGACAAGCCTGGACAAACTCTTATAATAGGAAAAGCGCTCCCGAGGACACATGGGAATATCGTCAAGCTAGTTTTCATCATGCTCATATGATTCGCGTTCGGTACTTTGATAATTTGATATGTGGGTGGACCGGTGCTTGGGTGCTGTTCTTACTTGAACAAGCATCCCACTTATGATTAACCTCTATTGCAAGCATCCGCAACTACAACAAAAGTATTAAGGTAAACCTAACCATAGCATGAAACATATGGATCCAAATCAGCCCTTACGAAGCAATGCATAAACTAGGGTTTAAGCTTCATCACTCTAGCAACCCATCATCTACTTATTACTTCCCAATGCCTTCCTCTAGGCCCAAATAATGGTGAAGTGTTATGTAGTCGACGTTCACATAACACCACTAGAGGTTAGACAACATACATCTTATCAAAATATCGAACGAATACCAAATTCACATGACTACTAATAGCAAGACTTCTCCCTTGTCCTCGGGAACAAACGTAACTACTCACAAAGCATATTAATGTTCATAATCAGAGGGGTAATAATATGCATAAAGGATCTGAACTTCCACCAAATAAACCAACTAGCATCAACTACAAGGAGTAATTAACACTACTAGCAACCTACTATCACCAATCCCGGACTTGCAGACAAGAATTGGATACAAGAGATGAACTAGGGTTTGGAGATGAGATGGTGCTCGTGAATATGTTGATGGAGATTGCCGTCTCCCGTTGAGAGGAGCGTTGGTGATGACGATGGTGATGATTTCCCCCTCTCAAAGGGAAGTGTCCCCGGCAGAACAGCTCTGTCGAAGCCCTAGACTGGTTCCGCCAAGGTTCCGCCTCGTGGCGGCGGAGTCTCGTCCCGAAAGGTTGCCTTCTATTTTTTTTTGTCATTGAAAGACTTCATATAGGAGAAGATGGGCATCGGAGAGTCACCAGGGGGCCCACGAGGTAGGGGGGCGCGCCCAGGGGGCGCCCCCCCCCCACCCTCATGAGCAGGGTGTGGGCCCCCTGGCCTTCATCTTTGGCGATGATTTTTCTTTATTTATTTTAAGATATTCCGTGGAGTTTCAGGACTTTTGGAGTTGCGCAGAATAGGCCTTCAATATTTGCTCCTTTTCTACCCCAGAATTCCAGCTGCCGGCATTCTCCCTCTTCATCTAGACCTTGTAAAATAAGAGAGAATAGCCATAAGTATTGTGACATAACGTGAAATAACAGCCCATAATGCAATAAATATTGATATAAAAGCATGATGCAAAATGGACGTATCAACTCCCCCAAGCTTAGACCTCGCTTGTCCTCAAGCGAAAAGCCGATAACAATAAATATGTTCTCATGTTTAGAGGTAGAGGCGTCGATAAAAATAAAATACGGACATGAAGGCATCATGATTATTTCCATAACAGCAACATAAATAGATTTTGTCATATGATTACTCATGTTCAAGTGATGATCTTTTCACAAAGCCAAAGTATGAACCAGAAACCTTATTGAGCACCAACAAATTATACCCTTAGTCATTGAATTAATTGCAATTTATCATAACATCGGATAGAGTCTATGTTAGAGCTTAAAAGCAAGTCCACATACTCAACTATCACTTAGTCCTTCATAATTGCTAACACTCACGCAATACTTGTGGTTACGGAGTTTTAATCAGACACAGAGAAAGATAGGGGCTTATAGTTTCGCCCCAAAACCTTTTACCTCAAGGGTAACGTCAACCATAATAGTTCATGCTCCCCTACATCCAATTATATATATATATATCATGTCCTTTCCAACATGATGAGCTTGCCAAAGGATAAAATAAAAAGGGAAAGGTGAAGATCACCGTGACTCTTGCATAGGGTAGAGAATAATAATAAAAGGTAGGCCCTTCGCAGAGGGAAGCAGAGGTTGTCATGCGCGTTTAGGGTTGATGCACAAAATCTTAATGCAAAAGAACGTCACTTTATATTGCCCCTTGTATATGGATCTTTATTATGCAGTCCGTCGCTTTTATTGCATCCACAACAAGTTCATACAAAGTTTATTTCTCTGCACTAATAAGTCATGCATATTTAGAGAGCAACTTTTATTGCTTGCACCGATGACAACTTACTTGAAGGATCTTACTCAATCCATAGGTAGATATGGTGGACTCTCATGGCAAAACTGGTTTAAGGGTATTTGGAAGCACAAGTAGTATTTCTACTTGGTGCTAAGAATTTGGCTAGCATGAGGGGGAAAGGCAAGCTCAACACGGTAGAGGATCCATGACAACATACTTTATCTCAGATGTAAGAAAACATAACTCATTATGTTGTCTTCCTTGTCCGACATCAACTCTTTAGCATGTCATATTTTAATGAGTGCTCCCAATCATAAAAGATGTCAATGATAATATATCTATATGTGAAATCTCTCTTTCCTTATTACTTCCTATTTATTGCAACGATGACCAAAGCTATATTTGCCAACTCCCAACAACTTTTAATCATCATACTCTTTCTATGTGAAGTCATTACTTTCACTAAGATCAATATGAACTCTTTGATTCTTTTTATTCTTTTTCTTCTAATCACCCAAGATCATGGCAAAATAGTCAAGCCCTTGACTCAACACTAATCTTTATTATATAGCTCATGGACTCGATTACAAAGAAGGATCATAAAGCAAAACTCAAAACTAGATCATGCCATGACTTTATTCTACTAAATCAAGATACTACTAAAAGGATCGAACTAAGAAAAAGGTAAAGATAGGAGTTGTGATGGTGATACGATACCAGGGCACCTCCCCCAAGCTTGGCAGTTGCTAAGGGGAGTGCACATACCCATGTGATTATATCTCCTTCTTTGTTGTTGGCGGTGGAGGTGTTGTTGATGATGCAAGCTTGTCGTCCACCTTCCATGGCATAGGCTCACCATCATAGAAGGATGATCGAGTCTCCGGAATCCTCAAATCTGCAGCCAAACTCATCCTTTTGAATCTATATTCATACTCACAGTTTTGGTTTTGCAGATCATAGATTTGGGTTTGGAGGTGCTCGATCTTCTCATGTAGCTTGAAGATGGCCTCCTCGGTCTTCCTGGCATCCGGCTCGTAGTTGTTGGTGAACTCCAAAAGCATCTTGTGGGCAGCGTTGATTCCACGCTCCACCATCCCCTGGCACTTGAAAACTTGTTGCTCCATTGCTTCGAGCCTCGACTCCACACTTCCGGCTCCCTTTGGTCCCTCAACGTCACGGATGTGCAGCAACCCATCATGCATCTCAATGGTTTGAGGGTGTCGCAGCACCTCCGCGGGGTAAGGATTGATCACCCTCTCGAAGAACTTGTCCTTGGAAGCACTTGGGGTCGTCATGATGATCTAGACCTGTCAGAAAAAAAGCTCGAAACAAGAACAGGGGAGATTTGTGTGATACGAGAGCCTTCGAGAGTATATATAATGAATTTTTACCGACCAAAGTACGTATCGTGCAAGGAAACGGAGTCCGGAGGGCACACGAGGTGCTCACGAGGTAGGGGGTGCGCCCTCCACCCTCGTGGAGGCCTAGTGTCCTCTCTGGACTGCTACTTATTTTTCTATTTTTCTAAATATTCCAAAACAGAGAAATATTGCCTTAAAAATTGTTTTGGAGTCGGTTTACTTACCGTACCACATACCTATTCCTTTTCGGAGTCTGGAACGTTCTGGAAAGTGTCCTTTATGTATTCCTCCGGGGTTACGGTTTCAATAATATTAGTTTCAACATTTATAGGATTACCTGAGATATAGTGTTTGATCCTTTGACCGTTTACCACCTTCGGATTTGTGCCTTTGAAGTTGTTGATTTTATGGCACCGGAACGATAGACCTCCTCGATAACGTAGGGACCTTCCCATTTAGAGAGAAGTTTTCCTGCAAAAAATCTTAAACGAGAGTTGTATAGCAATACATAATCACCTACATTAAACTCACGCTTTTGTATCCTTTTACCATGCCATCTTTTAACTTTCTCTTTAAACAACTTGGCATTTTCATAAGCTTGGGTTCTCCATTCATCAAGTGAGCTAATATCAAATAACCTCTTCTCACCGGCAAGTTTGAAATCATAGTTGAGCTCTTTAATAGCCCAATATGCCTTGTGTTCTAGTTCGAGAGGTAAGTGACATGCTTTTCCATAAACCATCTTATACGGAGACATACCCATAGGATTTTTGTATGCAGTTCTATAGGCCCACAACGCGTCATTCAGTTTCTTGGACCAATTCTTTCTAGACCTATTGACAGTCTTTTGCAAGATTAATTTGAGCTCTCTATTGCTCAATTCTACCTAACCACTAGACTGCGGGTGATATGGAGATGCAATTCTATTATTAACGTCATATTTAGCAAGCATCTTACGGAAAGCACCATGAATAAAGTGTGAACCACCATCAGTCATTAAATATCTAGGGACTCCAAACCTCGGAAAAATAACTTCCTTAAGCATTTTAATAGAAGTGTTATGATCAGCACTACTAGTTGGAATAGCTTCTACCCACTTAGTAACATAATCAACAGCAACTAAAATATGTGTATATCCATTAGAGGCAGGAAAAGGTCCCATATAATCAAAGCCCCAAACATCAAATGGTTCAATAACAAGTGAATAATTCATAGGCATTTCTTGACGTCTACTAATATTACCAATTCTTTGACATTCATCGCAAGACAAAACAAACTTACGGGCATCCTTGAAGAGAGTAGGCCAATAAAAACCGGATTGCAATACCTTATGTGCAGTTCTATCTCCAACGTGGTGTCCTCCATAAGCCTCGGAGTGACACTTGCGTAGGATCTGTTCCTGTTCATGCTCAGGTACACAACATCTAATAACACCATCTACTCCTTTATAAAGATGTGGGTCATCCCAAAAGTAATGTCGCAAGTCATAGAAAAACTTTTTCTTTTGTTGGTATGTGAAGCTAGGTGATATAAATTTAGCAACAATATAATTAGCATAATCAGCATACCATGGAGTGCTACGAGAAGTGCTTATGACATTTAATTGTTCATCAGGAAAGCTATCATCAATAGGAAGTGGGTCATCAAGAACATTCTCTAACCTAGATAAGTTGTCTGCAAGAGGGTTCTCAGCTCCTTTTCTATCAACAATATGCAAATCAAATTCTTGTAGCAAGAGAACCCATCTAATAAGTCTAGGTTCTGCATCTTTCTTTTCCATAAGATATTTAATAGCAGCATGATCTGTGTGAATAGTTACTTTAGAATCAACAATATAGGGTCTGAATTTATCACAAGCAAATACAACTGCTAAAAGTTCCTTTTCGGTAGTGGCATAATTTCTTTGAGCATTGTCTAGAGTCTTACTGGCATAATGGATAACGTTTAATTTCTTATCGACTCTTTGCCCTAGAACAGCACCTACAGCATAATCACTACCATCACACATAATTTCAAAGGGTAAATTCCAATCAGGTGGCTGAACAACAGGTGCAGAGACTAATGCTTTCTTAAGTATTTCAAATGCTTCTACACAATCATCATCAAAGACAAATGGTACATCTTTTTGTAATAAATTAGTCAGAGGCCGAGAGATTTTTTAGAAGTCCTTAATGAACCTCCTATAAAATTCGGCGTGACCAAGGAAGCTTCTTATACCATTGATGTCCTTGGGACATGGCATCTTTTCAATAGCATCAACCTTGGCTTTATCAACTTCAATACCTCTTTCAGAAACTTTGTGCCCCAAGACAATACCTTCATTAACCATAAAGTGGCACTTTTCCCAATTCAAGACAAGATTAGTTTCTTCACATCTCTGCAACACTCGAGCAAGATTGCTCAAACAATCATCAAAAGAGGAACCATAGAAGGAAAAGTCGTCCATGAAAACCTCACAAATCTTCTCGCAAAAGTCAGAGAATATAGCCATCATGCATCTTTAAAAGGTAGCAGGTGCATTACATAAACCAAAAGGCATACGTCTATAAGCAAAAGTACCAAAAGGGCATGTAAAAGTAGTCTTTGATTGATCTTTAGCCGACACAGGTATTTGAGAAAAACCAGAATAACCATCTAGAAAGCAATAATGTGTATGTTTGCATAATCTTTCTAGCATTTGATCAATAAAAGGTAAGGGGTAATGACCTTTCTTAGTAGCCTTATTTAATTTGCGGAAATCAACTACCATCCTATAACCTGTGATAATTCTTTGCGGAATCAATTCATCTTTATCATTAGGGACAACGATAATACCTCCCTTCTTAGGGACACAATGGACAGGACTTACCCATCGACTATCAAGAACGGGATAAATTATACCGCCTCCGAAGCTTGAGTATTTATTTTCTTACCACTTCTTTCATTTTAGGATTCAAACATCGTTGAGGATCACAAACTGGTTTAGCATCCGCTTCCAAATTTATTTTATGTTGACATAGAGTGGGATGATGCCCTTAAGATCATCCGAGTATATCCAATAGCGCACGGTGCTTTTTGAGTTTTCAATAATCTTTCTTCTTCATGCTCTGAAAGGTTAGCACTAATAATGACAGGATATATTTTCTTTTCATCAAGATAAGCATATTTAAGATTATCAGGCAACGGTTTAAGCTCAAACACGGGATCACCCTTGGGTGGAGGAGGATCCCCTTGGATTTCAACATGCAAATTGTGTTGCAGAATAGGTTCCTGTTTAAAGAATACTTCATCTATTTCCCTTCTTTCATTCATGAACATATCATTTTCATGGTCTAGCAAATAGTGTTCTAAAGGATCACTAGGAGGTACGGCAATAGAAGCAAGACCAATAATTTCATCCTTACTAGGCAATTCTTCCTCACAATGTTGTTTACTAAATTTAGAGAAATTAAACTCATGAACCATATCATCCAAGCCAATAGTAACAACATTCTTTTTGCAGTCTATCTTAGCATTAACAGTATTCAAGAAGGGTCTACCAAATATAATGGGACAAAAGCTATCTTGTGGAGAACCAAGAATAAGAAAATCAGTGGGGTATTTGGTTTTCCCACACAAGACTTCAACATCTCTAACAATTCCTATTGCAGATATAGTATCTCTATTGGCAAGTTTAATTGTAACATCAATATCTTCTAACTCAGCAGGTGCAATTTCATGCATAATTTCTTTGTATAAGTCAATGGGTATAACACTAGCACTAGCACCCATATCACATAAGCCATGATAACAATGATCTCCTATTTTAACAGAAATAATGAGCACGCCTACCACAGGTATATGTTTATCTCTATCACAGGGTTTAGCAATTCTAGCAGTTTCACCAGAGAATTGAATAACATGCCCATCAATATTATCAGACAAGAGATCTTTAACAATAGCAATATTAGGTTCTACTTTGACTTGCTCAGGAGGTGTATAAGTTCTAATATTGCTTATGGACAGCAGTTGAAGCTTTAGCATGATCCTTCATTCTAACAGGGAAAGGTGGTTTCTCAACATAAGAAGTGGGAACAATAGGATCATTATAAGTGACAGTCTTTTCTTCAACTTTAATAGGTGCAGCTACTTTTACTTCTATGGGAGGATGATATTTAAACCACTTCTCCTTGGGGAGATCAACATAAGTAGCAAAAGATTCATAGAAAGAAGCTACTATCTCAGAGTCAAGTCCATATTTAGTGCTAAACTTACGGAAAATATCGGCATCCATAAAAGATTTAACACAATCAAACTTAGGTGTCATACTTGACTCCTTACCTTCGTCGAGGTCCCAATCTTCAGAGTTGCGTTTAATTCTATCCAATAAATTCCATCTAAATTCAATAGGCTTCATCATAAAAGAGCCAGCACAAGAAGTATCGAGCATGGTGCGATTGTTATCAGAAAGCCGAGCATCAAAACTTTGCATAATTACTTCTCTTGTGAGCTCATGATTGGGGCATGAATATAACATTGATTTAAGCCTCCCCCAATCTTGAGCGATGCTTTCTCCTTCGCGAGGCCAAAAATTATATATATAATTGCTATCACGATGAACAAGATGCATAGGGTAATACTTTTGATGAAATTCCAATTTCAATCTTTTATAGTTCCATGATCTCATATCATCACATAGCCTATACCATGTCAATGCGTCTCAATTCAAAGATAAAGGGAAGGCCTTCTTCTTAACAACATCATCGGGTAAACCTGCAAGCTTAAATAGTCCACAAACGTCATCACATAGCATAGATGTTCATCAGGATGCTTTGTTCCATCTCCTGTAAAAGTGTTAGCTAGCAGTTTTTCCATCAAACCCGAAGGAATTTCAAAAGGAGTTTCATTTTCAATAGGTTCAATAGGTTGAGTAGGTTGAGGAGCAACTCTTTGCTCTACTGGACGGGGTGAAGATACCCCGAACAAGCCCCTCAGACAATTACTTTCCATAGTAACAAGTGACATAAAATTTCAGCACACTAAATAAATTTTTCCTTACCAAATTCCACCTACCAAAGGCGCTTCACTCCCCGGCAACGGTGCCAGAAAAGAGTCTTGATGACCCACAAGTATAGGGGATCTATCATAGTCCTTTCGATAAGTAAGAGTGTCAAACCCAACGAGAAGAGCGAAGGAAATGATAAGCGGTTTTCAGCAAGGTATTCTCTGCAAATCTTGAAATAAGTGGTAACCGATAGTTTTGTGATAAGATAAATTGTAATGAGCAACAAGTAACAAAAGTAAATAAAGTGCAGCAAGGTGGCCCAATCCTTTTTGTAGCAAAGGACAAGCCTGGACAAACTCTTATAATAGGAAAAGCGCTCCCGAGGACACATGGGAATATCATCAAGCTAGTTTTCATCACGCTCATATGATTTGCGTTCGGTACTTTGATAATTTGATATGTGGGTGGACCGGTGCTTGGGTGTTGTTCTTACTTGAACAAGCATCCCACTTATGATTAACCTCTATTGCAAGCATCCGCAACTACAACAAAAGTATTAAGGTAAACCTAACCATAGCATGAAACATATGGATCCAAATCAGCCCCTTACGAAGCAACGCATAAACTACGGTTTAAGCTTCTATCACTCTAGAAACCCATCATCTACTTATTACTTCCCAATGCCTTCCTCTAGGCCCAAATAATGGTGAAGTGTTATGTAGTCGACGTTCACATAACACCACTAGAGGTTATACAACATACATCTTATCAAAATATCGAACGAATACCAAATTCACATGACTACTAATAGCAAGACTTCTCCCTTGTCCTCAGGAACAAACGTAACTACTCACAAAGCATATTCATGTTCATAATCAGAGGGGTAATAATATGCATAAAGGATCTGAACATATGATCTTCCACCAAATAAACCAACTAGCATCAACTACAAGGAGTAATTAACACTACTAGCAACCTACTAGCACTAATCCCGGACTTGGAGACAAGAATTGGATACAAGAGATGAACTAGGGTTTGGAGATGAGATGGTGCTGGTGAAGATGTTGATGGAGATTGCCCCTCCCATTGAGAGGAGCGTTGGTGATGACGATGGTGATGATTTCCCCCTCCCGGAGGGAAGTGTCCCCGGCAGAACAGCTCTGCCGGAGCCCTAGATTGGTTCCGCCAAGGTTCCGCCTCGTGGCGGCGGAGTCTCGTCCCGAAAGGTTGCCTTCTATTTTTTTTCTCATTGAAAGACTTCATATAGGAGAAGATGGGCGTCAGAGAGCCACCAGGGGGCCCACGAGGTAGGGGGGCGTGCCCGGGGGGGCGGCCCCCACCCTCGTTAGCAGGGTGTGGGCCCCCTGGCCTTCATCTTTGGCGACGATTTTTCTTTATTTATTTTAAGATATTCTGTGGAGTTTCAGGACTTTTGGAGTTGCGAGAATAGGCCTTCAATATTTGCTCCTTTTCCATTGAATTCCATTGCGGCATTCTCCTCTTCATGTAGACCTTGTAAAATAAGAGAGAATAGCCATAAGTATTGTGACATAACGTGAAATAATAGCCCATAATGCAATAAATATTGATATAAAAGCATGATGCAAAATGGACGTATCATTGGTACACCCGGATCTCCAAGTTTCTTTGGTATTCCACCCTTAAAAGTGTAATTAGCAAGCATGGTGGAAATTTCAGCTTCCGGTATCTTTCTTTTATTTGTAATGATATCCTTCATATACTTAGCATAAGGATTTACTTTCAGCATATCAGTTAAGCGGATACGTAAGAAAATAGGTCTAATCATTTCAGCAAAGCGCTCAAAATCCTCATCATCCTTTGACTTGGATGGTTTAGGAGGAAAGAGCATGGGTTTCTGAACCCATGGTTCTCTTTCTTTACCGTGCTTCCTAGCAACAAAATCTCACTTATCATAACATTGATTCTTTGATTGTGGGTTATCACGATCAACAGCAGGTTCAGTTTCTACATCATTGTTTTTGCTAGGTTGAGCATCAACATGAACGTTATCATTAACATTATCACTAGGTTCATGTTCATCACCTGATTGAGTTTCAGCATCAGAAATAGAAATATCATTAGGGTTCTCGGTGTGTCTCTGTGAGGTTCACTAGAAGCATGCAAAGTCCTATCATTTTTCTTCTTCTTCTTTTTAGAAGAACTAGGTGCCTCTAAATTATTTCTCTGAGAATCTTGCTCGATTCTCTTAGGGTGGCCTTCAGGATACAAAGGTTCCTGAGTCATTCTACCAGTTCTAGTAGCCACTCTAATGGCAAAGTCATTTTTATTATTTAATTCATCAAGCAAATCATTCTGAGCTTTAAGTACTTGCTCTGCTTGGGTAGCAACCATAGAAGCATATTTGCTAACGAGGTGAAGTTCATCTTTAACTCTAGCCAGATTATCGCCTACGCGTCCTATCTCGAAAGCATTATTCTTTAACTCTCTACCAACATAAGCATTAAAACTTTCTTGCCTAACCATAAAGTCATCAAATTCATCTAAGCAAGGGCTATGAAATTTAGTAGAGGGGACTTCAACTTTGTCATATCTATAGAGAGAATTTACCTTTACTACATGTGTCGGGTTATCAAGACAATATGGTTCTTCAGGTGGTATATTAAGACCATGTATTTCTTCAATAGGTGGTAAATTCTTAACATCTTCAGCTTTAATACCTTTTTCTTTCATTGATTTCTTTGCCTCTTGCATATCTTCAAGACTGAGAAATAAAACACCTCTCTTCTTTGGAGTGGGTTTAGGAATAGGCTCAGAGTTGGCTCAATTGGTTCAGAATTACTTGAGAATTGGCTTAGGAGAGTCAATTATTTTCATTAGTCAACATATTATTCAATAATATTTCAGCTTTGTCATTGTTCTTTCCTCGAAAACACAACCAACACGACTATCCAAGTAGTCCTTGGAAGCATCGGTTAGTCCATTATAAAAGATATCAAGTATTTCATTTTTCTTAAGAGGATGATCAGCAAAGCATTAATAACGGAGAAGCCTCCCCAAGCTTGTGGGAGACTCTCTTCTTTGATTTGCACAAAATTATATATTTCCCGCAAGGCAGCTTGTTTCTTATGAGCAGGGAAATATTTAGCAGAGAAGTAATAAATCATATCCTGGGGACTACACACACAACCAGGAGCAAGAGAATTATACCAAGTCTTAGCATCACCCTTTAATGAGAACGGAAATATCTTAAGGATATATAAATAGCAAGAATTATCATCATGAGTAAACAGGGTAGCTATATCATTCAACTTGGTAAGATGTGCCACAACAGTTTCAGATTCAAGGCCATAAAAAGGATCAGATTCAACTAAAGTAATAATATCAGGATCAACAGAGAATTCATAATCCTTATCAGTAACACAGATAGGTGAAGTAGCAAAAGCAGGGTCAGGTTTCATTCTAGCATTAATAGATTGTTGCTTCCATTTAGCTAATAATTTCTTAAGATCATATCTATCATTGCAAGCAAAGATTTCCCTAGCAGCTTCTTCATTCATAACATAACCCTTAGGAACAACAGGTAATACATAATCATTGGGAGAACCTTCATTATCACTATCATCGATAATAGGATCTTGATAATTTCATTCCCCTAACTCTAGCAAGTTGTTCATCAAGAAATTCACCTAATGGCAAAGTAGTATCACGCACGGAAGTAGTTTCATCATGCATAGCAGAAGTGGCATCATCAATAACATGCGACATATCAGAATTCATAGCAGTAGCAGGTTTAGGTGTCGCAAGCTTACTAATAACAGAAGGAGAGTCTAGTGCAAGGCTAGATGGCAGTTCCTTACCTCCCCTCGTAGTTGAGGGCAAAATAGTAGTTCGATCGTCTTTCAAGTTCTTCATAGTGATCAACAGATACAAATCCTAAGTGACTCAGAGAATAGAGCTATGCTCCCCGGCAACGGCGCCAGAAATTAGTCTTGATAACCCACAAGTGTAGGGGATCGCAACAGCTTTCGAGGGTAAAGTATTCAACCCAAATTTATTGATTCGACACAAGGGGAGCCAAAGAATATTCTTGAGTATTAGCAGTTGAGTTGTCAATTCAACCACACCTGGATAACTTAGTATCTGCAGCAAAGTGTTTAGTAGCAAAAGCGGTATGATAATAAAGGTGACGATAGCAAAAGTAAAGATAAATGTTATGGAGTTTTTGTAGTAGTTGTAACAGTAGCAATGGAAAAGTAAATAAGCGAAGAATAATATATGAAAAGCTCGTAGGTAATGGATCAGTGATGGATAATTATGCCGGATGCGATTCTCATGTAATAGCTATAACATAGGGTGACACAGAACTAGCTCCAATTCATCAATGTAATGTAGGCATGTATTCCGTGAATAGTCATACGTGCTTATGGGAAAGAACTTGTATGACATCTTTTGTGCTACCCTCCCGTGGAAGCGGGGTCCTAGCGGAAACTAAGGGATATTAAGGCCTCCTTTTAATAGAGAACCGGAACAAAGCATTAGCACATAGTGAATACATGAACTCCTCAAACTACGGTCATCACCGAGAAGTATCCCGATTATTGTCACTTCGGGGTTGTCGGATCATAACACATAATAGGTGACTATAGACTTGCAAGATAGGATCAAGAACACACATATATTCATGAAAACATAATAGGTTCAGATCTGAAATCATGGCACTCGGGCCCTAGTGACAAGCATTAAGCATAGCAAAGTCATAGCAACATCAATCTCAGAACATAGTGGATACTAGGGATCAAACCCTAACAAAACTAACTTGATTACATGGTAAATCTCATCCAACCTATCACCGTCCAGCAAGCCTACGATGGAATTACTCACGCACGGCGGTGAGCATCATGAAATTGGTGATGGAGGATGGTTGATGATGACGACGGCGACGAATCCCCCTCTCCGGAGCCCCGAACGGACTCCAGATCAGCCCTCCCGAGAGAGATTAGGGCTTGGCGGCGGCTCCGTGTCGTAAAACGCGATGAAACTTTCTCTCTGATTTTTCTCTCCTCGAACGTGAATATATGGAGTTGGAGTTGAGGTCGATGGAGGTCCAGGGGGCCCACGAGATAGGAGGGCGCGCCTAGGGGGGGCCTGACTCGTGGACAGCCTGTGGGCCCCCTGGTATTGATTCTTTCGCCAAAAATTCTTATTAATTCCAAAAAGTGCCTCCGTGGATTTTCAGGACATTCCGAGAACTTTTCTTTTCTACACATAAAACAACATCATGGCAGTTCTGCTGAAAACAGCGTCAGTCCGGGTTAGTTTCATTCAAATCATGCAAGTTAGAGGCCAAAACAAGGGCAAAAGTGTTTGGAAAAGTAGATACGTTGGTGACGTATCATTGTGATGCTCGGATGCCGGGGCGGCGGCCCAGACCTCTTATTCTTCGGCGGCGGCCGTGGTGGCTGCGTGGGCAGCGCCACAGCGGCAAGGCAAGGATGCCGGGGCAGCGGTCCCGGAGTGATGGCTGCATCGGCATGGGCTACTGTGGCGGCTGGGGACGGTGTATTCGAAGCGATGCCCTCGGATCTGACCCCGGCAAGCACGTCGTCTCTCTGTCGCATGAGGTACTGCAGCAGGTCGTCGCGGGAGGGCTTTGGCGGCTGACGACGGGAGGTGCTCTTCACAGCGGGCTTGGCTCTGGTGGTCTGGGTATCCATGTGTGCCCAGATCTGCAGGCTCACCGAAAGGAGTTCAGGGACTTGGGCGAAAGCTTTTGACAACGTCGGCGCCTGCGGGCGTCGTGACCTTCTTGGAGGCGTCGTCGTAAATTTCTTCCTCTCTTTTCATGTGCTTGGGCTCTCCGGTGAGAACCTAAACTTCAGTATTCTGGAGTGGGCGGTGGCGGCGTTTTATGTCGTAACCTTCTTGGAGGCGTCGCTTTGGAGAGTTAGCCTTTGGGTGTTGTGCGGGCTCTTCCGTTTTCATGGGCGGTGTATGCGGGGGCGGCAGCTCCGGGATCTTTTGTTGAGAGCCGAGGCGGCGGCCTTGGGCAGCGGTGCTGCGGCGGCTTTAGGAGGTAGGGTTGCTTGTCAGCATGGCTTGGGTGAGGACCTGTAGCTGCGGGGGCGGCTGAAGGAAATATGCCCTAGAGGCAATAATAAAGTTATTATTTATTTCCTCATATCATGATAAATGTTTATTATTCATGCTAGAATTGTATTAACCGGAAACATAATACATGTGTGAATACATAGACAAACATAGTGTCACTAGTACGCCTCTACTTGACTAGCTCGTTGATCAAAGATGGTTGAGTTTCCTAGCCATAGACATGAGTTGTCATTTGATCAAATGGGACCACATCATTAGGAGAATGATGTGATTGACTTGACCCATTACGTTAGCTTATCACTTGATCGTTTAGTATGTTGCTATTGCTTTCTTCATGACTTATACATGTTCCTATGACTATGAGATTATGCAACTCCCGTTTACCGGAGGAACACTTTGTGTGCTACCAAACATCACAATGTAACTGGGTGATTATAAAGGTGCTCTACAGGTGTCTCAGAAGGTACTTGTTGAGTTGGCGTATTTCGAGATTAGGATTTGTCAATCCGATTGTCAGAGAGGTATCCCTGGGCCCTCTCGGTAATGCACATCACTATAAGCCTTGCAAGCAATGTGACTAATGAGTTAGTTTCAGGATGATGCATTACATAACGAGTAAAGAGACTTGCCGGTAACGAGATTGAACTAGGTATTGAGATACCGACGATCGAATCTCGGGCAAGTAACATACCGATGACAAAGGGAACAACGTATGTAGTTATGCGGTTTGACCGATAAAGATCTTCGTAGAATATGTAGGAACCAATATGAGCATCTAGGTTCCGTTATTGGTTATTGACCGGAGACGTGTCTCGGTCATGTCTACATAGTTCTCGAACCCATAGGGTCCGCACGCTTAAAGTTCGGTGACGATCGGTATTATGAGTTTTTGTGTTTTGATGTACCGAAGATTGTTCAGAGCCTCGGATATGATCACGAAAATGATGAGGAGTCTTGAAATGGTTGAGACGTAAAGATCGATATATTGGACGACTATGTTCGGACACCGGAAGTGTTTCGGGAGGTTTCGAACATTTACCGGAGTACTGGGGGGTTACCGGAACCCCACGGGGAGTATATTGGGCCTAATGGGCCTTGGTGGGAGAAGAGGAGGGGCGGCCAGGGCAGCCGCACGCCCCCTCCCCCTCTAGTCTGAATTGGACAAGGAGGGGGGCGGTGCCCCCCTTCTTTCCTTCTCCTCCTCTCTCCCTTCCTTCCCTTCTCCTACTCCTACAAGGAAAGGAGGAGTCCTACTCCTGGTGGGAGAGGGGTCCCCCCTTGGCGCGCCATCCTCCTGGCTGGCCACCTCCCCCTTGCTCCTTTATATACGGGGGTAGAGGGGCACCTCTAGACACACAAGTTGATCTGTTGATCTCTCCCAGCCATGTGCAGTGCCCCCCTCCACCATATTCCACCTCGGTAATATTGTAGCGGTGCTTAGGTGAAGCCCTGCGTCGGTAGCATCATCAACACCGTCATCACGCCGTCGTGCTGACGGAACTCTCCCGCAAAGCTCTGCTAGATCGGAGTTCGTGGGACGTCATCAAGTTGAACGTGTGCTGAACTCGGAGGTGTCGTACGTTCGGTACTTGGATCGGTCGAATCGTGAAGACGTACGACTACATCAACCGTGTTGTGCTAACGCTTCCGCTTTTGGTCTACGAGGGTACGTGGACAACACTCTCCCCTCTCGTTGCTATGCATCACCATGATCTTGCGTGTGCGTGGGATTTTTTTGAAATTACTACGTCCCCCAACAGTGGCATCCGAGCCAAGTTTATGCGTAGATGTTATATGCACGAGTAGAACACAAGTGAGTTGTGGGCGATACAAGTCATACTTCTTACCAGCATGTCATACTTTGGTTCGGCGGTATTATTGGATGAAGCGGCCCGGACCGACATTATGCGTACGCTTACGCGAGACTAGTTCTACCAACGTGCTTTCACACAAGTGGCTGGCGGGTGTCAGTTTCTCCAACTTTAGTTGAACCAAGTGTGACTACGCCCGGTCCTTGAGAAGGTTAAAACAACACTAACTTGACGAGCTATCGTTGTGGTTTTGATGCGTAGGTAAGAACGGTTCTTGCTCAACCCGTAGCAGCCATGTAAAACTTGCAACAACAAAGTAGAGGATGTCTAACTTGTTTTTGCGGGGCATGCTGTGATGTGATATGGTCAAGACATGATGCTAAATTTTATTGTATGAGATGATCATGTTTTGTAACAGAGTTATCGGCAACTAGCAGGAGCCATATGGTTGTCGCTTTATTGTATCAATACAATCGCCCTGTAATTGCTTTAATTTATCACTAAGCGGTAGCTATAGTCATAGAAGCAATAGTTGGCGAGACGACAATCATGCTACGATGGAGATCAAGGTGTCGCGCCGGTGACGATGGTGATCATGACGGTGCTTCGGAGATGGAGATCACAAACACAAGATGATGATGGCCATATCATATCACTTATATTGATTGCATGTGATGTTTATCCTTTATGCATCTTATTTTGCTTTGATTGACAGTAGCATTATAAGATGGTCTCTCACTAAATTTCAATGTAAAAGTGTTCTCCCGAGTATGCCTTTGTTGCCAAAGTTAAATCGTCGAGACACCACGTGATGATCGGGTGTGATAAGCTCTACGTTCATCTACAACGGGTGCAAGCCAGTTTTGCACACGCAGAATACTCGGGTTAAACTTGACGAGCCTAGCATATGCAGATATGGCCTCGGAACACTAAGACTGAAAGGTCGAGCGTGAATCATATAGTAGATATGATCAACATAGTGATCTTCACCATTGAAAACTACTCCATTTCACGTGATGATCGGTTATGGTTTAGTTGATTTGGATCACGTGATCGCTTAGATGATTAGAGAGATGTTTATCTAAGTGGGAGTTCTTAAGTAATATGATTAATTGAACTTAAATTTATCATGAACTTAGTACCTGATAGTATTTTTCTTGTCTATGTTATTGTAGATAGATGGCCCGTGTTGTTGTTCCATTGAATTTTAATGCGTTCCTTGAGAAAGCAAAGTTGAAAGATGATGGTAGCAATTACACGGACTGGGTCCGTAACTTGAGGATTATCCTCATTCTTTGCACGAGAAGAATTACGCCCGGAAGCACCACTAGGTGCTGTGCCTCTGCAGATGCAAGCTGCAGACGTTGTGAATGTTTGGCAGAGCAAAGCTGATGACTACTCGATAGTTCAGTGTGCCATGCTTTACGGCTTAGAACCAGGACTTCAACGATGTTTTGAACATCATGGAGCATATGAGATGTTCTAGGAGTTGAAGTTAATATTTCAAGCAAATGCCCGAATTGAGAGATATGAAGTCTCCAATAAGTTCTACAGCTGTAAGATGGAGGAGAGTAGTTCTGTCAGTGAACATATACTCAAAATGTATGGGTATAACAATCACTTGATTCAACTGGGAGTTAATCTTCCGGATGATAGTGTCATTGACATAATTCTTCAATCACTGCCACCAAGCTACAAGAGCTTCGTGATGAACTACAATATGCAAGGGATGAACAAGACAATTCCTGAGCTCTTCGCAATGCTAAAGGCCGCGGAGGTAGAAATCAAGAAGGAGCATCAAGTGTTGATGGTCAACAAGACCACCAGTTTCAAGAAAAAGGGTAAAGGGAAGAAGAAGGGAACTTCAAGAAGAGCGGCAAACAAGTTGTTGCTCAAGAGAAAAACCCAAGTCTGGACCTAAGCTTAAGATCGAGTGCTTCTCCGCAAGCGGTAGTCCTTTGGAAGCGGAACGCCCCAAGTATTTGGCGGATAAGAAGGATGGCAAGGTGAAAAAAGGTATATGTGATATACATGTTATTGATGTGTACCTTACCAGAGCTCACAGTAGCACTTGGGTATTTGATCTTGGTTACATTGCTAATATTTGCAACTCGAAATAGGGACTACGGATTAAGCAAAGGCGGCTAAGGGCGAGGTGACGATGGCGTGGGAAATGGTTCCAAAGTCGATGTGATCGCCGTCGCACGCTACCTCTACATCTACCTTGAATTAGTTTTAGACCTAAATAATTGTTATTTGGTGCCAGCGTTGAGCATGAACATTATATCTGGATCTTGTTTGATGCGAGACGGTTATTCATTTAAATCTGAGAATAATGGTTGTTCTATTTATATGAGTAATATCTTTTATGGTCATGCACCCTTGAAGAGTGGTCTATTTTTGTTGAATCTCGATAGTAGTGATACACATATTCATAATGTTGAAGCCAAAAGATGCAGACTTGATAATGATAGTGCAACTTATTTGTGGCACTGCCGTTTGGGTCATATTGGTGTAAAGCGCATGAAGAAACTCCATACTGATGGACTTTTGGAATCACTTGATTATGAATCACTTGGTACTTGTGAACCATGCCTTATGGGCAAGATGCCTAAAACGCCGTTCTCCGGAACAATGGAGCGAGCAACAGATTTATTGGAAATCATACATACTGATGTATGTGGTCCAATGAATATTGAGGCTCGCGGCGGGTATCGTTATTTTCTCACCTTCACAGATGATTTGAGCAGATATGGGTATATCTACTTAATGAAACATAAGTCTGAAACATTTGAAAAGTTCAAAGAATTTCAGAGTGAAGTGGAAAATCATCGTAACAAGAAAAATAAAATTTCTACGATCTGATCATGGAGGAGAATATTTGAGTTACGAGTTTGCTCTACATTTGAAACAATGCGAA
The DNA here is from genome assembly GCA_021437245.1 of Aegilops speltoides. Lineage (NCBI taxonomy): Eukaryota > Viridiplantae > Streptophyta > Magnoliopsida > Poales > Poaceae > Aegilops > Aegilops speltoides. The sequence continues at coordinate 44,380 of JAHHZJ010001558.1, forward strand.
ATAGTTTCGCAACTCATGCCACCCGGAACACCACAACGTAATGGTGTGTCCGAACATCGTAATCGTACTTTACTGGATATGATGCGATCTATGATGTCTCTTACTGATTTAGCGCTATCATTTTGGGGTTATGCTTTAGAGACGGCTGCATTCACATTAAATAGGGCACCATCGAAATCCGTTGAGACGACGCCTTATGAAAGATGGTTTGGCAAGAAACCAAAGTTGTCATTTCTTAAAGTTTGGGGCTGCGATGCTTATGTGAAAAAGCTTCAACCTGATAAGCTCGAACCCAAATCGGAGAAATGTGTCTTCATAGGATACCCAAAGGAAATTGTTGGGTACACCTTCTATGACAAATCCGAAGGCAAGACATTCGTTGCTAAGAATGGATCCTTTCTAGAGAAAGAGTTTCTCTCGAAAGAAGTGAGTGGGAGGAAAGTAGAACTTGATGAGGTAACTGTACCTGCTCCCTTATTGGAAAGTAGTTCATCACAGAAACTGGTTCCCGTAACGCCTACACCAATTAGTGAGGAAGCTAATGATATTGATCATGAAACTTGAGATCAAGTTACTACCAAACCTCGTAGGTCAACCAGAGTAAGATCCACACTAGAGTGGTACGGTAATCCTATTCTGGAGGTCATGTTACTTGACCATGACGAACCTACGAACTATGAGGAAGCGATGATGAGCCCAGATTCCGCAAAATGGCTTGAGGCCATGAAATTTGAGATGGGATCCATGTATGAGAATAAAGTGTGGACTTTGGTTGACTTGCCCGATGATCGCCAAGCCATCGAGAATAAATGGATCTTCAAGAAGAAGACTGACGATGATGGTAATGTTACTGTCTACAAAGCTCGACTTGTTGCGAAAGGTTTTCGACAAGTTCAAGGGGTTGACTACAATGAGACTTTCTCACCCGTAGCGATGCTTAAGTCTGTTCAAATCATGTTAGCAATTGCCGCATTTCATGATTATGAAATTTGGCAAATGGATGTCAAAAGCGCATTCTGAATGGATTTACGGAAGAAGAGTTGTATATGATGCAACGAAGGTTTTGTCGATCCGAAAGGTGCTAACAAAGTGTGCAAGCTCCAATGATCCATTTATGGATGGTGCAAGCCTCTCGGAGTTGGAATAAACGCTTTGATAGTGTAATCAAAGCATATGGTTTTATACAGACTTTTGGAGAAGCTTGTATTTACAAGAAAGTGAGTGGGAGCTCTGTAGCATTTCTGATATTATATGTGGACGACATATTGTTAACTGGAAATGATATAAGAATTTCTGGATAGCATAAAAGGATACTTGAATAAAAGTTTTTCAATGAAAGACCTCAGTGAAGCTGCTTATATATTGGGCATCAAGATCTATAGAGATAGATCAAGACACTTAATTGGACTTTCTCAAAGCACATACCTTGATAAAGTTTTGAAAAGGTACAAAATGGATCAAGCAAAGAAAGGGTTCTTGCCTGTATTACAAGGTGTGAAGTTGAGTCAGACTCAATGCCCGACCACTGCAGAAGATAGAGAGAACATGAAAGATGTTCCCTATGCCTCGACCATATGCTCTAACATGTATGCAATGCTGTGTACCAGACCTGATGTGTGCCTTGCTATTAGTTTAGCAGGGAGGTACCAAAGTAATCCAGGAGTGGATCACTGGACAGCGGTCAAGAACATCCTGAAGTACCTGAAAATGACTAAGGATATGTTTCTCGTTTATGGAGGTGACAAAGAGCTAGTCGTAAATGGTTACGTCGATGCAAGTTTTGACACTGATCCGGACAATTCTAAATCGCAAACCGGATACGTGTTTATATTGAACGATGGAGCTGTCAGTTGGTGCAGTTCTAAACAAAGTGTCGTGGCGGGATCTACGTGTGAAGCGGAGTACATAGCTGCTTCGGAAGCAGCAAATGAAGGTGTCTGGATGAAGGAGTTCATATCTGATCTAGGTGTCATACCTAGTGCATCGGGTCCAATGAAAATCTTTTGTGACAATACTGGTGCATTTGCCTTAGCAAAGGAATCCAGATTTCACAAGAGAACTAAGCACATCAAGAGACGCTTCAATTCCATTTGGGACCAAGTCCATGTGGGAGACATAGAGATTTGCAAGATACATACGGATCTGAATGTTGTAGACCCGTTGACTAAGCCTCTTCCACGAGCAAAACATGATTAGCACCAAGACTCCATGGGTGTTAGAATCATTACTGTGTAATCTAGATTATTGACTCTAGTGCAAGTGGGATACTGAAGAGAATATGCCCTAGAGGCAATAATAAAGTTATTATTTATTTCCTCATATCATGGTAAATGTTTATTATTCATGCTAGAATTGTATTAACCGGAGTCATAATACATGTGTGAATACATAGACAAACATAGTGTCACTAGTATGCCTCTACTTGACTAGCTCGTTGATCAAAGATGGTTGAGTTTCCTAGCCACATACATGGTCGAGACGTAAAGATCGATATATTGGACGACTATGTTCGGACACCGGAAGTGTTTCGGGAGGTTTCAAACATTTACCGGAGTACTGAGGGGTTACCGGAACCCCCCGGGGAGTATATTGGGCCTAATGGGCCTTGGTGGGAGAAGAGGAGGGGCGGCCAGGGCAGTCGCGCACCCCCTCCCCCTCTAGTCCGAATTGGACAAGAAGGGGGGGCGCCCCCCTTCTTTCCTTCTCCTCCTCTCTCCCTTCCTTCCCTTCTCCTACTCCTACAAGGAAAGGAGGAGTCCTACTCCCGGTGGGAGTAGGACTCCCCCCTTGGCGCGCCCTCCTCCTGGCCGGCCGCCTCCCCCTTGCTCCTTTATATACGGGGGCAGGGGGCACCTTTAGACACACAAGTTGATTTGTTGATCTCTCCCAGCCGTGTGCGGGGCCCCCTCCATCATATTCCACCTCGGTAATATCGTAGCGATGCTTAGGCGAAGCCCTGCGTCAGTAGCATCATCAACACCGTCATCACGCCGTCGTGCTGACGGAACTCTCCCGCAAAGCTTTGCTGGATCGGAGTTCGTGGGGCGTCATCGAGTGAACGTGTGTTGAACTCGGAGGTGCTGTACGTTCGGTACTTGGATTGGTCGGATCGTGAAGACGTACGACTACATCAACCGCGTTGTGCTAACGCTTCCGCTTTCGGTCTACGAGGGTACGTGGACAACACTCTCCCCTCTCGTTGCTATGCATCACCATGCTCTTGCGTGTGCGTATATTTTTTTTTTGAAATTACTACATTCCTCAATAGCGGCAAGGTTGTCGGCTCGATCGACGCGTCCCAGCGGGGGCGGTTGGACGGCATGTCGGGGCGGCGGCCCCGGATGTGGTGCGGCGTTCGTGGTCTGCGTGCAGTTGTCCTGAGTAGTGTGGGCTGCGCGATTCTTTGTATCACGCGGTGTTCTTTGCCGAGGTGGCGGTGGCATGTCGGGGCGGCGGCCCCGGATGTGGTGCGGCGTTCGTGGTCTGCGTGTGGTTGTCCTGAGTAGTATGGGCTGCGGGTTGTTGTATCATGCGGTGTTGCTGCTCGAGGGTGAGCGGTGGCATGTCGGGGCGGCGGCCCCGGATGTGGTGCGACATTCGTGGTCTGCGTGTGGTTGTCCTGAGTAGTGTGGGCTGCGGGTTGTTGTATCATGTGGTGTTGCTGCTCGAGGGTGAGCGGTGGCATGTCGGGGCGGCGACCCCGGATGTGGTGCGGCGTTCGTGGTCTGCGTGTGGTTGTCCTGAGCAGTGTGGGTTGTGGGTTGTTGTATCGTGCGGCGTTGCTGCTCAAGGGTGAGCGGTGGCATGTCGGGGCGGCGGCCCCGGAAGGCGGTGTCGGTTGAGTGCGCAGGGCGCAGCGGAGCAGTGGATGTCGAGGCGGCGGCCTCGAGAGATTTGCAGCTTCGAGGGCATGGACCTCATGTCATGTGGGCGATGTGGTTGTCATCGTTGTTGCTACTAGGGTGGCCTTGTGTGTTTCAGTTTGGCAGGGGGCTTGACCTTTGTTTGTTCCGGTTTTTGCCCGATTTTTCATAATTAACTGGGCAATTTTCTTCTGCTTAATTAATAGATGAGGCAATTTTTGCCTCTGTTTCGATTTTTTTAATACCAAAACCACTAAAGAAGCAAATGTGATTTCAACAGGCTTCCGTCCTCGGTGACCATATCCGGGTGCCGTATCCATGTCAAATTATAACTTTGTAAATTTTAAAATTTCGGTCCGCCGTTAAAAGGACAAATAGTCATCCTATTTTTAAAAGCCATAGTTACCTCTTTCTAGAGATAATGAAATAATTTCTAGAAGTTTGACCATTTCTTATTAGAAGATTATAGTACTGATTAATCTCAACAACACTAGTAAGGCTGGTCACAATGGGCAAGAACATAAGCTAATAACTTACACACTTCTCTAGACTATGTTACTACCTCCATAGTGGGTTGGAACATCTATGTAGTGTCAATGCAACGATGTATTTATTAGGTTATAGACTCATTGTTTTTTGAAGTGTGTGATGTTCCCGTAACTTAGCTAGTTACCACAAGCACCTCTCTCTTCATTAAATATGTGCCACATAAGCAAAGTTGTATTAAAGTGTGTGATGTTACTCCTAAGTTCCTCCCCATTATGACCAGCCTAATAATACTTCGAAATGCACTTAGTTCCACGTGTTGTTTGTGTGGAGTAATTCCAAGCAAAACAGAAAGTCAAACCATCTTTTCAACGGCATGCGTTCCAGTTTTCAACCGCCCAAAGGGGACACCGGCATGACAACATTGAAGACGTGCTTCGAAATGCACTAATTAAATACTGATAATCAAGAGGAGAAATGAAGAAAGAGAAATGAAAAACTGGGAAAAGAAATCCAGTCAAACCAGACTGCCCCCAGGCAGGCAGCGTCGCCATCTCCCCTCAGTTGCCTTGCTCCGTAGAAACCGTGTCCCCCTCTTCCTCCCTCCATCCCTCCCCGATCGACAGCAATAGCGGCGGTCAAAAGCCTCTCCTGCGACGACTCCTCCAACCCCCGTCCGTGTCTTCTTGCTTGGCCGCCCCTCCCCCCCTCTCGCAGACTCCACGAAGGAGCAGCGCAGGCACCGGAGCGGCCTCTTCTGGTTGCCGCGGCCAAGCTGAGTCGCCACGGATCTCGCGGCGGCGGCGGCGGAGAAGGGGGAGCGCTGGAGGGGCCCATGAGCCTCGCCGGCTCCGCCCTGGAGGCGGCCCTGCAGGCGGTGGGCCGCGGCCTCGACGCCGCCGGCGACCACCGCCTGCTCTACTGCAAGGGCGCCGGGAGGCTCGTGGCGCTCGACGAGGCCCGCGCGCGGGACCTGCCCATCGGCGGTGGCGTCCTCTGCGGCGTGCCCCCCGACGTCGAGGTAGAGGCCTACCGCGGCAACCCCGAGCGCAGCCGCCCGCCCCCCGCTGGTGCCGCCCCCGACGAGCCCTTCGTCTGCAGTTTCGACAAGGTGAGGGAGGTGCTCCGGACCGGAGTCCCGATTTTGGGGCGTTTGAGCAGATCGTGCACGCATATACTACATCATGCCTTCTTTTCTTCTGCGTGTACTGTGATGCAAATCTGCTGCTATGCAAATCGGACTACACATGTTAGGATTCGTGGCCGTTCCCTTCACTGTCTCTGACATTGGGCATCACCATTTATCGCGCAGATGGCGGAGCATTTCAACAGGAAGGCGAGCTTGCTGGAAACAGTCCCGCTGGGTTCCTTCAACTCGCTCTTCAGCTTTACTGGTTCTTGGAAGAATGATGCAGCCGCAACAAAGGCCCTTGCAGTTGATGGCTATTCTGTCCCGCTATATAGAGTTAAAATAACTAGTGATGAACTGATTCTGCAAGAGAATGTAAAGCGCGCAATTCCATATACTTGGGATCCACCAGCATTGGCTAGGTCAGTAGGTAATCTTCTCCATTGACCCTGCTCTCAGGGTCAGTTTTACATTTGGCTGTCCTACATAACTTTTTGCATATTACCCGCCCTTATCATACAATAACAAGGTGCCCTTGTCTCATTTCTGCTCAGCTTTATCGAGAATTACGGCACACATATTATTACTTCTGTAATGGTTGGTGGTAAGGATGAAGTATACATAAAGCAGCATTCCTCATCCCAATTGTCTGAAATGGAGTTCAGAAATTATGTCAGAGAAATTGGGAACGAGAGGTTCTCAGATGTGGAGAACAAGTCAAATGCACCCCCCATCAATTATAGTGAAAAGGTTAGTCAATTCATAGTGTCAAAAATGATCTTAAATTTTGGGACGGAGGGAGTATCTTGTTAATTGCAAGTGTTGATAATAATATGAAATTGGACATTCTTAATGTGTGCACCTTGAGGGCGGTGTCAGTTTACAAGATGCCATTACATAGCGGCTATTTATTTGACTCGTCTTTGAAAACGGCCTAAAGTATCACCAGTAGGAAATTGGCTACTTTGAACTGTCACACATGTTCAATTCGAAAAAAAGTATACTATAATAACATATGTGATATGTGTACTGCACCTCTTACTGTAAACAAATCCTAATTCCAGTCCTATATACAGGACATGACAGTAATCTTCAGAAGGAGGGGAGGTTGCGATCTTGTTCAGAATTCTGTTGAGTGGATAAAAACTGTTTCCTCAGCACCAGATGTCATAGGCATGACATTTCTCCCTATTGTTTCACTCGTCGATGATATACCTGGGAAGAAGCACATTGCTCGTGCCATTGATCTATACTTGACATGTAAGACATGCACCTGATTCCTTTTTTGGACTATCCTCAAAGTCCATTTGCCGTAAACCTGAGCTGTTGTTTTAAATTATATTGCTATCTATATATTATAGTAGCAGAGTCTCTGCACAGTTCTTCTATTTGGAGTATGTATTGAAAAATATGTTTTAGTAAGGGTGATGTATTCATGATCAAGATAGACATATCTTTCCTAAGTCAGAATGCCAATCGTGATTAAATCAGTAGCTCAATACAGTAGTATAGCTATTGAATGATTAGAATCTGGAGAAATGTTTTCCTATGTCTACCAAAGAGTTGGGTAGTTGTCCTTGCTATTTCCTGCTGTGATTAAACATTATCATATTACATGGTATCTTTTCAATGATGTTTGCATTTTTTTTACTCCAGACAAACCTCCAATTGAAGAGTTACAATACTTCTTAGATTTCCAAGTTCCACTAGTTTGGGCTCCAGTACCACTGGGTATTGCTGGACAAAATAGAAAAGAGCCTGTGTGCCCGTCACTTCAGTTCAGCTTGATGGGCCCAAAGCTATTTGTTAGCACAGAACAGGTAAATGCTGCTCTCGGGTTTAAATACATGTTTATGATAATTTCCCTTTAGCTATTTTAGTTTTACCATTGATAGGTCAATTTAGCGCCCCTTACTAAACCCTGTCATTAGACAAAATAGAAGCAAACACCATTTTGCTGTAGGATTAACAATAATTTACTTGGGATGTGTCGAAGCGTTCATATTTTGTAATGCAGTTCAATTGATCAAGCCATATGGAACACATTCTTGTGTTTGGTTGCGTGAAGAAATGGAACCTACCGATTCTAGAGAAGGGAATATACCCCATATATGCAGAATGTGCTCCAAATCGGTGGAACCGACTAGCTCCTCACTCAAATCACGCGGACCCTCTATATGCGGAACATGCTAGTTCCTTCAAATTGGGGGAACCGATCGATTCCTTGCTCAAATCACGCGCATGTGACACCCAACTCTCACCGGATAAAAGGAAAAAACCTATAGCCTCTCTCTCTCTCCAGACCTCTCTCCCCTTGTCATCTCGTGGCAGCGGGCCTAGGCTGCGGCGGCCCGTTAGGAAACGCCCAAGACGCGGTGACGGTAAGGGGAAGGGGACGGTGGCTTGTTGGGAAGCGAAGCAGCAACAACGACTGCTGGGCGATGGCCGATTGGTAGGCGGAGCCGTGGCAGCAAACAGGGGCAAGTGGCGGAGTTGGAAGGCGGAGGCGCTAAATTGCAGCTTTCGCCGATTTTTTTTGCTAGTCAGCATCCTTTTCTTGAGTGTCAACCTCAGCTCCCAGTCTGGAGCGGTGGCTGAGGTAGAATTCTGGACTTTGGCTGCTCTATCAGAGCTAGAATTCTGAACTTTGCAGCAAAGGAAAAGCGGTATAATATACCATTTTTCAAACTCTAGCTAAGTATAGTAGTTATTGTTTAAGCTAGGATTTTTTTCCGCTTAGAATAAAATATATGATTGAGCTCTTCATTTTCTTTATTGCATTTTTTTTTCACCGGGCCATGTCAAGTGGAAATGCTCTAGGTCTTCAACTATATTTGACTTGGGCTCATATCCACCTTCTAGTCAAAATGCAGCCCACTTATCATCCTCATTCGGTCCGGTTATCCAAACCTACTCCGACTCAGACTCGGAACTGATACCAACACCCCATACTTGCCAAACCTTCTTATCCCTGCGCCAAGACGTCTCCTCCGGAAGCTTCTCTTAGGCGACCTAAACCAACCCAAGTGGTTTCGGGTTTGTTCACCACTGTTGGATTCGAGCAGGACAAAACCTACTCCGTATCCAATCCTAACCGACCTAGAGCAGCCCCAACCGACCTAGAACCCCTCCTACCTCCCAAGACTCCAAAACCACAAATCCATAGCTTCCGAGCAGCAGAAAACTGTTATGTACCGTTGAAGACGGTCCGACCGTTGAAGTGCTGCACGATTGAGTCCTCACCACTCCCGTAAAGTTTCATGACGATCTGACGGTGCAATCTTAAGTGACGACCAAATAACTTTACGGGATTGCACCGTCTTAAGATTGCACCGTCGGGCCGTTGTGAAACTTAGTGGTGAGGACTCGGTCCTGCAGCACTTCAACGGGCTCGTCTACAACGGTGGGGTCGTCGAGGAGATGATTGAGTTGCCAAGAACAAAGAGATTGCATAAGAGTTTTCTGCTGCCTTGCGAAACTCGTCTGATCAACTTTGGTGGTGACTTGGGGTGGCTCGGAAGATGTGGATTCGTGATTTTGGAGTCTTGGGTATATATATATATATAGGGTATATACGGTTCTAGGTCAGTTAGGATTGGATACGGAGTAGGGTTCTCCTACTCGAATACAGCGGTGGTGAACGAATCCGAAACAACCTGGGTTGGTTAACCACTTGGAGGTAAGGAGACGTCTTGACGCAGGGATAAGGAGGTTTGGCAAGTATGGAGCGTTGGTCTTGAGTCTGAGTTGGTTTGGATCACCGTATCAAATGAAGGATGATAAGTGGGCTGGATTTTGATTAGAAGATAGATATGCAAGTCAAATATAGTCACTTCCACTTGACATGTCCCGGTGAAAAGAAAATGCAATAAAGAATTTATTTTATTCTAGGGAAAGAAATTCCTAGCTCTAGAGTTTGAAAAGTGGTATGTTACAAGCGGACTCATAGTGTGGTTTCTGTACTAGTTAACTTCAGAAATATTTGTGTATAAAATAAAGTTATGCATAATGATATAAAAAATTCCAAGAAAAAAGAGTCTTGGCTATTTTTGCTTGATGTGTATGCGGGTTGATGATTTTTGACCTATATACGAGTCTTGTTAAATAGGAAGCAATGTGAATTATTTGTTTGACATCATATCCTTGTATAGTTGTTATGCTTGTGACTGTATTTGTAACTTATTTATGCTACAAATACAATTGAAATATTATGAAGAATTTGAATAATTTGTTGCTAAAAATACAAAGAGCTATCTTATTCATATTATATATATGCACATGAGATGATGAGAGGTATTCTCACCACTCCTACACAAGAGATGAGTTGAACGAAATGCATTCTATTTCATCTCGCCAACGAAATACTGTAATATAACCATTCCACTCCACCGGATTGCCCCCAACCAAATATAGGAATGGAACCAACCCATTCCAGTGGAATGGAACCAGGACATTCCATTCCTCTTTGTTCCTGAACCAAACACGCCCTAAGGAATCACCGCTTATGTTGGGAGTCCTATTTGGTGACATTATGGAATATACTTTATAAGATGATAAACTACGCAGAACAATCCAATTCAAGCTAATTTCCAATGGAATACATGCAGGTATCTGTTGGGCGTCGACCAATCACTGGCCTGAGGCTGTGCTTGGAAGGAACAAAACAGAACCGTCTGGCTATTCATTTGCAGCACCTTGGCTCGTTGCCAAAGATATTTCTACCTCACTGGGACTCGCATATCACGATCGGGCCACCAAAATGGCAAGGGCCTGAAGAGCAGGATAGCCGATGGTTCGAACCAATCAAGTGGAAGAATTTTGCTCATGTCAGCACTGCGCCCATAGAGTACACTGAAACAAATATCACGGATCTGTCTGGCGTTTATATTGTCACGGGAGCACAATTAGGAGTGTGGGATTTTGGCGCAAAGAGCGTGCTCCACCTTAAACTTTTGTTCTCCAGAGTTCCCGGGTGTACAATCAGGAGGTCAGTGTGGGACCACAGTCCAAGTTCTGCGATGCATAGAACAGATGAAGCTTCATCGTCCTCAAGCGACAATGCTAAACTTGTGAAGATTGTCGACATGACAGAGACATTGAAGGGTGCGCAAGACGCACCTGGCCACTGGCTGGTCACAGGAGCAAAATTAGGCGTGGAGAAGGGCAGGATTATTGTGCGTGCAAAATACTCCTTATTGAACTATTGACCAAAGTGTTGAGAGAGCATTCATTCATTCGCTCTGCTATGGAGCACCATGTTTAAAGATAGCATTGTTCTTTTGTTCATGTATGGTACTGTATGTAACATGTCTGGAATCATGCTTCTTGTGTTGATGCTATGAGCGAAGTAGCATGGACAACGTTTTTTTGTCCAGTTCAAAAATATTTGATCTGGCCCTGGTCATTTCCTTCCGAATCATCTTAGCGCGTCAATGGAATTTAATATATTGAATTTTTCATCACTAATATTGTTCTTTGCTTTGTGGTGACGTTTACTCCAGCAGAACGGAACTGACTTCAATGATGTTTAAACGAACATTCCTTGGGCGCACTTTATCTGACTTTTGCGAGGTAGTATGATCAAAGCGAGCATAGCTTAGTCTTTCCAACGAGTATATGAGTCTTGCCCACACACACACACACACACACACACACACCGCGCGCGCGCGCGCCCACGCGCCCACGCACAAATTGTAGCCCCCCTTGTCCGCTACGTGTTCTGCCAGTAGTCGAGAAATAAATTGCAGACGTAATCAGGCATGTCACCTCTTCTGGTGGACATGGTGCCTTGCTTCCAAATGTAACAAAAGGAAGCGTTTCATATCTGCTACTTTTGCTGTCCATTTGCAAATTAACAAACATTTCTCAACAGCGACTCCATTTAGTCTGCTCAAGCCGGGGGAATTTACCGAGTCGATCTGAATTCCCGATCCCTTGTGAGTCCTGACTTGTTGTTTCCGCAGGAGGCAGGAACATTGTTGACGTCTCTGTGGGGAATGTGGAAGAATTGGGCGGTGGCGCCGGCACTTGCTGGCAGACAACCGGGCCGCTGCATGCGAAGCTGTGAACGAGCTGTTCTTTGGTTTCATCAGCTCCTGCAGTGCTGTGCATATGGCACGCAGTGCATATGCCACGCATGGCGTCATTTCAACTCTCTTAGAACAACTCTAGCAGACCCCGCAAAATCCGGACCCGCAAAACGCATTTACAGTTTGACGAAGATCTCGTTTGCGGGTCAAGAACGAGCGCGGCCGATCAGAAACCGTAGATGAAACTGCATAATTTAAAAAAAAAAAACAGTTTCGCGGTAGAAATTGCACCATAGTAGTTCATCACATACTACATATATTACATGATCAAACACTAGCTCATACTACATACTACATCAGTACTAGTACTAGAGGGGGTGAGGATTTCACGGCGGCGAGCTCAGGACCATGGACGACGCCGTGGAGGAGCTCAATCCTCCTCGCCGGAGCTGCCGAGGTCGATGTACTTCTCCCTCCGCTCCTCGCGGATGCGCCGCCACTCGTCGTCCTTCTCCTTGGAGGCGAGGTTGGCCGCGACCGCCTGCTGGAACACGAGGTCTTCAAGCTCCTCGTGGTGGTGCCAGCGCTCCGCCTCCAGCGCAAGCCCCGCTCGGCAATGGCGGCCGCGACCGCGTTGACATTGGCGACGAAGTCCTCCGGCCTCACGACTCCACGGCTCCTGCTTGACGGGGACTAGCTCGATCTCCTCCGGCTCCTCCGACCACTCCCTCTTCACGGGGAGAAGGCCCGCGCCGAAAGAGGAGGAGCTCGCGGCGTACGAAGATCTCGCCGCGGAGGACGAGCCTGCGGCCGAGGACGGCGTACGGCCATGCCGACGGTCGTATTCGTCCGTCTCGCGGACACGGAAGCTCGGCGGCGGCGAGAGGCCGCGGTTGGTCCACTTCCTCGCCCCGTCCGGCCGGACGCACCGCTCGCGTTCGGGGTCGTAGCCGCCGCCGGATCTGCTCCCGGAGCCGCATCGACGACGGGGGGATAGGGTTTCGACCTGCAAACACATCGCGAACCCGTAAATATACTGGTTGGGGCGGGCGGTTTGCGGGCCACGGTAAATATCTTTACGGGCCGGGCGAGTATACGGGCTCTGTTCCGGCCAGAAAATTGGGCCGAGCCCATATAATCGCCGGAATTTTGCGGGTTTGCGGCTTTTGCGGGGTTTGCTAGAGTTGCTCTTAGGGAACGGCAACCCGCAAATTTCTTCCTGCATCCATTCACGGATAAGGGGGACCAGTGATGTAGGGTGGAACCCTAATTCGTCGATCTTTCACGTTTGGAGGGGATCCTACGGAGAACACGATGAACACGGGGAAGAACGGAGAGAAATCACAAGGGGAAACACTCAAGAACAAGTCCAAATCACACATCCACTAGACAATCAAACACACAAGATCACTAGGTACATGAACAACAAAGGGAAAGATACAAGGTAAGGTTCATCTCCAAGCGGAGGTCTTGATGATATCCTAGATGGATCTTCCCAAAAGGGGTCTTGATGATATCCCGAGGATCTTCTCACATGGAGGTCTTGAACTCCATGGGAGTGGTAATCTCTCTCTCTCAAGAGTAGAGGTAGGAGCAAAGCTCACCTAAGAATGAGCTATCATATTTGCTAACCCTAGAAAGGAGGTGGAGGTGGTCTATTTATAGTCTTCATCCACGAAGGGGTAAGTGAGAGGGGGTACATGGGCCCTAGGCCCGCTCTCAAGCAAGCAAGACGGTAGTACCGTGGCGGTGATAATACCGCGAGGTCCATGATAGTACCGCTTGGGTTGAGCGGTAGTACCGCTGCACTGTAGGTGGAGCGGTAGTAGGGAGCGGTAGTTCATTGTGTGCAGTAGTACCGCTGGAGGGAGCGGTAGTACACTGAGGTCTTGTGGTAGTACCGCGGGTGCTGGAGCTTCTTCCTCCTTCTCTTCCATGCTTCTCTTGCGGATGGTGTAGTTGTTCCTTGGCGCTTGCACTCCTCCTCGTCGTCTGTAGTGTTCCGACCATACCTATGCATGCACACGGGTGGCGTGTCAAGTAGTATACCATCCTCGAAGAGGTCAAGTGAACACGTAAAGGAGAAGATTCACCTTTATGTATGAGAAGTAGAGGTCGCACGTGTCACTTGCCAAGCGGACTCTTGACATGGTGATGACCGTAGGATGCTCCGCATCATCCCCTCCCCCTTGGAAAAGATCCGACCTCGGATCGAAATCCAAATCACCATGGGAAAGAGACGATGTCGTCGTGTAGAAGTGGACGATCACCCAGCATTCGTCATCTTGTAGTTCCAAAAGGGCACTCTCAATGTCGCACCGTCTTGTAATTCCTTCAAAACTAGCAAAGATAACAAGCACTTGGAAAAACAAATGTGGTTGTCGCTAAAGCAAAACCAAGCATTCAAGAGGTGATTCACCCAACAAGTGTTGTCATCACGCATAGCATATGGTTTGACAAAGAAGTGTGTCATGGCATTTGAGCATATAAATTGAGCACAATCAAGTATATCATGGGAACAAGCTAGCAAATGGGAGGTCAAGATGCAAATATATGTGATAAGAGGACAAGCATCTACCTCAAGCTCATAGCAAGCATGCATAAAGTGCTCAATGAGCGGTCTATGGTAGGCATAAGAGTCATTCACAACACCAAAGATAGTGAAATGTCTAAACACATGTGGAAAGTGCAAGACAATCCAAGCATAATGTGCATATGGTGTAGTGAAGATATCGTAGCACTCAACACAATGGAAAGAGCAATTGTTCAACATGTGTGAGGCAATCAAGTCAATCATGTGACAAGCAAAGGAACATGGCATATGTGAAGAAATGGTATTGGTGCAACCAACCATATGATAGTAGCAAGTAGTCCAAGAATTGGATGCAACACACAAGGTATATATGTCATGAAGCATGGAAATGTGGCAATCATGGTAGAAAGCAATATCTCGAACATGCGTGCAAATGGTGCAAGCAACACATGAAGTATGATCCACAATATCCAAGCTCAAGAAGGATGTCACCTTGAAAGTGTGTCCTTGTGCATTCTTCACAATGCCGAAGTGGTAGGAAGTATGGTGTAGAAGCGAGTTGTGGAAGAATCTATGAGGCTCGCTCTCAAGAGCTCGAATGGTCAACTCACGTGAAGTGGAAGTCGACACGAAGTCCAAGTATCCTACACATGCACACAACAAAATAAAGAGCGTATGCGCATGGTAGATAAACACATCATCCATCATGATGGTTCTCTTCTCTTGCACATAACCATTAGAAGCACAAGTGCATGAATAATATGATGCAACAATGGCGATATTCAAGGCACTAGGTATATGGTGCAAAGAGGTAAGACAAGCATGCTTCACAAGAATTGTGTCAAAATCTCCAAATATATGCGAGAATGCTATGGGGGCAATCTCATGAACAAGAAGAGAATCATTGTTGCACTCAATACATGGCAAATCATCTAGCATGAGAGATGCAACACATGGACATATATGACACGAAGCAATATGAATTATATGCAAAGCATATAGATGGTTGTCATCAACCGCATGAGATGAGCAAGTATGACACAAGAGACAACGCATGTGAGAGGCATGAGCATATATGTCATCAACCCAAGAAAGCAAGTAGTGGAACATGGGTGATGCAACATAGCAAGCAATCATAGCAATCAAGTCAAGTATGCTAGTAGTGCGAAGATCGACATACTAGAATGAATCATGGTAAACATGTCCTTGGTGCAAATAGTGGACATGAATAATGCACAAGTCATAGCACAAGCATGAAAGCAAGATATGAGTACAATATCATGAATGTATTGGCGAGAGGCCATATGTGAATAGCAATGGGTCATCATGACTCTTCCAACACAACAAGCATCAATAGAATGGGGCACATGATGAACATGGCAAATGCAACAAGGATCTCCACCAAGCATGCAAATACACATAGAAGTAGCATAATGATGAAACATGGGTAGATGCAAGCAAGGGTCACAATTGCATGGCAAAGGCATAGAAGCAAGCATAGCATGCAAAGTGAACACGGTAAAATGAGCATAATGTGAGAAGTGGTAAATGGCCCATAGCCGTGTGAGAGCCAAGTAGAGGAGTTTGCGTAGTCCTTGCGCGAAGGGCAGTGGTAAGGATAGTCCACGGGATCCCAAATCGTCATTGCTCTCAAGAGCTCGTTTTGTCAACTCGTGGGATTGCGAGGTTGACAAGTATTCATGGGTACCTACACAAAGAGACACAATCCAAAGAAATTGTGCGTGGTAAATGTACACATCATCCATCATGATGTGTATGTGCACGTGTGAGTTAGCACAAGATAAGCAATGCTCAAAGAAATTTGAGGCATGGTATATGAACATGTCATCCATCATGAAAGAATAGTTGTTATGTATGACACGATGGGGACACAAATTGAGAATGCAAGTATATGGCACATCAATAGTATGTTTATTCATGGGTAGCATATGGTGCACACACGTATTGGGATCATGCAATGGATGGGATTGATCAAAATCTCCGACAATGTATGAGGAAACTATGGGGTCCTCCTCATGAGCAATATCGGAAACATCACATGGAGAAAATGGACAACATCCAAAACAATGCATATCTGAAGCTAGGTGGTCATGGCATGGCATATGAGATAAATGATGCAAAGGAGCATATCAATATCATCACAAGAAAAACAAATGCCAATAACCATGTGCTTGTCATCTATGCCATATGTGCAAATTGGGTTTATTTTAATGGCATATGCATAGTCACTATGAAGAGATTGCAAATAAGAAATATGATGGATCTCATGCATAGCATATGACAAGTCAAGCGGATTATCAAACATGATGTGACCTAAAGAATTGTCACAAGAAATCCTATGTAACATGGCATCACAACTAATAGACTCCACAATAGAATCATCATACTCATCATAAATGGGCAAATCATCGCATGGGGAAATCATACTAGCATGAAGCATGGCAATAGGTGGATCAACATCATGCAAGCAATCAATGTCAAGAATGTCCACTAGTGGGACTAGAGCATCACCGTCACCTTTGTTACCTTTGTCATTCCACTCAAGTGGTGTAGGTGAGGTGGGAAAGACCAAATGGTGGTCATCTTCATCTTGATGGAACCATGTGGGGGGTTCATCATAATCCACAATGGCCATCGTCTTGTCGAAAGGGAGGACGAAGTTGTCGAGGATCGGCGTCATCATAAATGGGACCTAGCACCAAGCGAGAAGACACAATAGAGGTAGAGGTCAAGTTGTTAGAAATGCAAATGGCCTCACGAGACCTATCAACTATCTCACTCTCTCTATGTGGTGGTTCACTCACTCCCTCAAAATAGGTGCACTCAAACTCACGTATGGTGGAGTCACTCATCTCACTCAAGTGGTGGGGTTGTGGCTCTCCTCACATGGGAATTGTGGCAACTCATCATATATGGGGCTAGTGGTGAAGTCACTCTCATTCTCAATATGGTGGCACAAGTCACTCAAGTCATCATCGTCGCCGTGGTCGAAGGAAGATCCCATGTTCAACCATCTCGTAAATGCCGCCATGGATGAAGGCCGAAGATGGCACATCATCACTCTCCTCCATGACCGAAGGGAAAATCCCATGCTCGATCATCTCATCACCGTCGCCGTAGATGAAGGCCGAAGATGGCACATCATCTCTCTCGCCTCCTAAGATGGAAGCATCATCCTTGCTCGCCACCTTGTCGCTCGCCTCCAAAGCTTGATCCTTGAAAGTCTCCGTAGTCGTACTCGTCGCCGCACCGTCTTGAAAAATAGTCAAAGTAGACTCGGCATCATCAATGCCACAAAGAGGGATGGCGGTGAAGTCACACTTGGGAGCATCGTCTTGGGGCTTGTCGGGCTTGGACATCTTGGTGGTACTAGCCTCATGCTTGTTGTAGAGCTTGGTCGCCGCGAAGTTTTCTTGGGGTGGAGAAGCCTTGGCCTTCATGAGTTCTTGTTCCGCCTTGAGAGCACCAATGTAGTAGTCGTCGATGGACTTGTAGTTCTTGAGGACGATGGTCTTGGAGATGTCGTTGTGCAATCCCATCATGAAGTGGAACTTCATCGAAATGGGGTCGTCCACGCCGGCTCGTCGCAAGGCAATCATCATCTCCTTGAAGTACTTGTCGATGGACTTGGATCCTTGGGTGGTGTTCTCCAATTGGCGTCGAAGTTGTTCCGTGTAGGTTGGAGGTACAAACTCTCGCCGCAAAGCTTTCTTCGTCTTGGGCCAACTCATGTCGTAGTACTCCGAAGGTGTGTGAAGCCACCATGCCAATGCGTAGTCGTGGAAGTTTCTTGTGGCGCACTTCACTTGATCTTCGGGAGGAACCTGATGTAGCTTGAGGTAGTCGTCCATCAAACGCTCCCACTCGAGGTACTCCTCGGGTTCTTGAGTCCCATAGAAAGGAATCTTGTGGTCGGTGTCGAGGTCGTAGTAGCTCGTGGAAGTCATGGATTTGAGCTTGGGTAGCTTCTCTTGAGTGTAGTCTTGAGGTTCTTGTTGGCGAAGATGCCGTATGTCCGTAGGCGAAGATGCCTTGAAGTCGCTTGGCGAAGATGCCAAGGGAGATGGTGAAGTCGTTGAGCGGTTGTTGATGTAGAGCTCTTGACCTTCACGTTCTTGGTGGTGTTGGTGTCGATGCGATGCGATCTTGCGGAGATGGTAGCTCGGAAGGATGTGCTCTTGAGCGTCTTCTCGAAGATGAGGAAGATCGCTTGTAGGACTTGATGAGGGCCTTGATCTCCTCCATGCGCTTGTCCATCTTGGCGTCGTAGTTGTTGTTCATGGCATCGAACTCGTCGTTGTTGTTGTAGACCGAAGATGAAATGCCTTGCCTATCCATCACAAGACTCGAGTAGAGGTGAGTAGGAAATGAGATAAACAATACCAAGTTACCTTTTCCCAAAGTTGAGGATGTATCTCGTTTCACTCAATGTGAGATGAAAGAATAGTGGAATTGGTACCGGACTTGTTCACTCACACCTATCAAGTAAAGCTTATGGTAGAGCTTGGTGAGGATAGTGGCACAAAAATTTAATGCAAAATGTTAGCAAGAGTCAATAATGTTGAAAAAGATTCACAAATTCGCAAGTGAGACAAGTAGACCAATAGCAAAGAATGGCACACGGAAACACACACGGATAGATAAATGGGGTCGTGCAACCAAGGAATGAGCTCAAAATGTGGAATCCACCAAAAGCGCTCGTGTTGTACAACTCAAGAGAGACGCTAGCACGATTGCTCAATAGGCGGATCGACACTTGTGCACAACCTATAATATGCAAAATGGATAAACTTCTATCCCAAGTATCTATGTATGTATGTTTCCCGGTGTTTCTCTCAAGCATGGGATCATATGATGTAGATTTGACAATCTTATGTGCAATGGGGTATGATGCTATGGCACTTGCTCACGAGCTCTTTGCTCTCTTTTTGCTTAAAAGCTTTTTTTTTTTTTTTTCTATGGCCACTTTTGTACAATGCACAAACCAAGATAGCAATTGTGTATATGCGGGAACAAACTTGAGGCACAATGGATGATATGATACCAAGATGATATGGTATGTATGCAATGGAAGGTATGTACCACTAATGTGCACAAGTAACGTTGCCGGCAATACTCAAATGGCTAGTCTCGATAGGCAAGTAACGCAAAATGGGCTAGGGGTTAACAATGCAATTGCAAGGGAAATATACAATGGTGTCGTCGATGTTACCGTCCTTTGCGATGATGAGTGGCGGTGTTCTTGGTGTAGATACCAAGATGATGGAGACTCGTCCTAAGTAGCGAAACACCTTAGGAAGCGGAAAAACCGCAAACTCAAAATCTCAAATGACAAATGGTGGTAGCGGAAGCGGTGGTGGTGTTGCACTAGGCAATGTGGAAGTGGGATGATGGGCTATACACGGTGTAAGAGTTGTAAGCACACGGTCCCTAAGTAGCAAACACCTTAGGAGACACAAGCCACAACTCAAACAAGCTCAAACAACTATTGGGTTAAGTTGGGTAGTCGGAAGTGTATGGTGGGTAAGGTTATGTGGAAGTGGTGGTGGTGGTGGTTGATGAAGAAGCAACCGTCCTAAGTAGCCTAAACACCTTAGGAGACTCAAATCGCAACTCAAACAACCACTAATGCTATAAGGAACAAAATGGGTTAGGTTGCGGAAGTCGGTGGTGGTTATGCGGATGTTGTGGTGGAAGCCCTAGGCAAAGATGCCAAAATTCATCAAATGTGATGGTGTCAAATGAGGTTGGTAGTATTTTTGTGGGAAGGGGGATGTCAATAGCTTCAAAACGAGCTAAAGAACGTCAAAATCGGAGTTCGGATGAATTAGTTATGGGCAAAACGGTGAAACTCGGAATGCTGAAACAGTCACGTGCGGTAGTACCGCTCGGGATTTTTTTAGTACCGCGCGTGGGACGGTAGTACCGCGCTGATGAAGCGGTAGTACCGCACCGGACTTTTTTGTACCGCGCGGGTTACGGTAGTACCGCACGGAGGTGCTGATAGTACCGCTCGGTCGGGAATTTTCGTAGATTGGATCGGGACGCGATTTTGGGGCGGAAATGGATGATTTCGGGTCAAAATTGGAGAGATTTCGTGGATGGAAAGTGGGGAAACTTGGGGAGATGCTAGATCCACTCGAAACCAAGCAAATCCATGGATCAAAATCAACAAAACATCATCAAACCAACAAATCACAAAAATTTTGGGGCTATTTTTGTGGGGATTTTCGGATTTAGGACGAAATCAACAAAATCAAGCTAGAAAACACGGGTAGGGGCTCCAAAGCGTGATCAGCGTGGCTCATGATACCATAATGATGTAGGGTGGAACCCTAATTCGTCGATCTTTCACGTTTGGAGGGATCCTACGGAGAACACGATGAACACGGGAAGAACGGAGAGAAATCACAAGGGAAACACTCAAGAACAAGTCCAAATCACACATCCACTAGACAATCAAACACACAAGATCACTAGGTACATGAACAACAAAGGAAAGATACAAGGTAAGGTTCATCTCCAAGCGGAGGTCTTGATGATATCCTAGATGGATCTTCCCAAAAGGGGTCTTGATGATATCCATGCAGGATCTTCTCACATGGAGGTCTTGAACTCCATGGGAGTGGTAGTCTCTCTCTCTCAAGAGTAGAGGTAGGAGCAAAGCTCACCTAAGAATGAGCTATCATATTTGCTAACCCTAGAAAGGAGGTGGAGGTGGTCTATTTATAGTCTTCATCCACGAAGGGGTAAGTGAGAGGGGGTACATGGGCCTAGGCCCGCTCTCGAAAGCAGCACGGTAGTACCGTGCGTCTGGGGCGGTGATAATACGAGGGTCATGATAGTACCGCTTGGGTTGAGCGGTAGTACCGCGTACCGTAGGTGGAGCGGTAGTAGGGAGCGGTAGTTCCGCCGGCGCGCGGTAGTACCGCTGGAGGGAGCGGTAGTACCGCGAGGGTCTGGGTAGTACCGCGGGGGTGCTGGAGCTTCTTCCTCCTTCTCTTCCATGCTTCTCTTGCGGATGGTGTAGTTGTTCCTTGGCGCTTGCACTCCTCCTCGTCGTCTGTAGTGTTCCGACCATACCTATGCATGCACACGGGTGGCGTGTCAAGTAGTATACCATCCTCGAAGAGGTCAAGTGAACACGTGTAAAGGAGAAGATTCACCTTTATGTATGAGAAGTAGAGGTCGCACGTGTCACTTGCCAAGCGGACTCTTGACATGGTGATGACCGTAGGATGCTCCGCATCAACCAGTCTATGGACATGAATGCGGGAGGACGCCATCCAATCGTAACCGCATACATTTTAAACTCTTTTTGAATAAGCCGGATGAAATTCGTGCAGCCAAGGCTGAATTTCATATAAACATGACAGATTTCATACAAACCAGACGAATACGGTTACATTTTGGACATATTTTCAACTAAAAAGATAAAACTATGTGCACGTATGGTCGCGCGGAGCTTCACTCCCACGACATGGATACACTACACTAGTCTACGGCCGGCCGCGACTTGTTTTCCCTATGTCCGGCAGCCCGCTAACCGGACTGTCGGGAGCCCCGGAGATATATTTTTCTTCTGTATCTTCCCTATATCCGGCTGCGCCGCTCATCGAAGCAGCAAAGAGGGTGCTTCAGCCGGAGGGGAAGGATGCTTCCGTGGAGTTCAGGCGGGTGCCCAAGATGGTCTGAGATAAAGGAGAACCGGCCAGGTCTCTGGCGGTGGCCTCCATGGGATACAAGCGACGGCGGCCTTCGGTGTCCTACTTCTCCTTGATGATGGCGGCGGCCTTCTGTGTTCTACTTCTCCTTGATGATGGCGGCGGGCGCGGACGTGCGGACCGCCACCTCGTCTACATCCGTGTAGCCGACTTCTTTCTGTCTGTGCATGGCGTGACTACGCGTGCGTCAACGACGGATGGCGCGGTCCCAGGCACTAGATACGTCGATGCCCGTGTCGGTGTGGAGCAACTCGCCACTCCTCATCGAGTTGGCCTAGAGCGACGAGTTGCTTGTTAGAGTTATGTCGAATATTATGTACAAGGTAGGTTACAGCTGGACTTGTAGTTGTATCGTGTTTACATAGGATGTGGAGTCGTGTCCTAGTAGGACACTTGTATCCTAACCTCTCATATATAGCGGGGGTAGACACACAATGTAATATATGCCAACATAATAGCACGGGCACGCGGGGGAGCCGGCGGCGTGTGCCGGCGCCCGGGCGGCCGGGGTGCGGTATTGTGACGGTGTCATGGGGAGGAGCGCCCGTAGTCATGCCCCGGGGATGTAGCCATATCGGTGAACCTCGTTAACAAATCTCGGTGTTGTGCTCGGATGATTGCTTGTTCCTCAGTAGATTGACGGTGGCCTCGGACTTATTCTAACAATTGGTATCCGAACCAGGTGCCCGGAATGAATCTCGGTTGACTCACGGGTGGTCGGTCATGGTTGGTGGGCTGGAAACGCTGGTGTTAGCGGGCCCATGGATGACCGATGTGTGAGGGGGAGATTGTTGGGTTTAGTCCCACATCGGTTGTGGGGGGAGACATAACACAACTTATAAGGGCGGGGGTGTCCCCTTCTAATAGGCTAGTCTTTTGGGGGAGAGGGCCCAAGGCCTGTCATAAGTCGGTGTTGCTCTCCGGTTGGGCCTGGTTGACGCATGTGGGTCGGAAACGCTGGTGTAGCGGACCCGGGAAACGCTGATGAGCAAGGTTTGAGAAGGCCGCGGATTGTTGTTCTAGAGGATGGAGAAGCGATCGGAATTGGCCGAACGTGTTGGCTAGATCGTGTTGGGACGGCGACAGCAGCGGGTGCAGGCGCATCATGCGACGAGGTGCGGGCGATCCCGAGCGAGGCCGCGGAGTACTAGCGATTGGACCAGCAAAGGCGGCGACGACGTGTGTCGGCTGAAGCATGTCTCGGCGAGATCGGAAGCAGCAACCGGAAGGCAGGCAGTAGCACGAGTGGCGGTGCAACACGGCTGCGGGGAGCAGATCGAGCGCTCGATCCGGTTGAGCGATGCGGCCGTACGGGCGGATGGTTGCGCGTGGCGTGGACAACGCGAGTCCCAAACTGGCAAGGCCGGCTAGTGGGCTGGGCGAGGCACACGAGGTTTGTTTGAAAAAAAAGAGCAGCCTAGGTACGTGACAAGCTACTAGTAGCATGGAAGACAAAAAGGAAAATTGTGTACAGAGGGATCCTTCAAGATCAAAATCTGCACGGAAAAGTTTTTTCTTTGGGTCAAGTTTGCTAAGATGGCTTGGGACATGTGGACAGGCTGTGTAGGCGCGTGGACAAGCGTGTCATAATGATCATGTATACATAGGGCGTCAAGCAATGCATGGAGATTGCAGGGCAGACATGACGCAGGGTGGAGCATGGTTGCAGCCGGACAAGTTTGGCTGGGTCGGACTGGTCAGTTTGACGGATTGACGTGAGTCGGTTGATACAGAAGACGGTGGTGGGATCAGCGACGACGACATATGAGCGTGATGCTGATGGTGACCAACTTTTGGGGCGTGGAAACACGTGGTGCAGGCTTGAGGGCTTGTGCGGCTTCGACAAGACTATGACGCAGGGTTGATTCAAAGTTGTGTACACATGAGAGCTTGAGGTCGACGGGGCGTGGAGGGGGCACGTACAACCACAATGGAGTCATGTTGAAGGTGGAATTGGAGTCTGATGGATGACTTCACTCTGTGCTGATGGAGGGGCTACAGCGTAAGAATTCGGAGAGTCGAAGCCTATTTCAACGGGGTAGCGAGAGACACGTGGATCGGACTGGGTACCAGTGGTCTGATGGAGACGTGATACTCGGCATAGGTCGGTGATGATCGATGGTTCTCTGTAGTGGGGGTTGAGGCAGTGTGGGCAAGCTACCCGGGAGACTCGACCAGGACAGCAGAGGCTCGACGCGGTGATAGCGGCAAGGCGTGCGGTAAGCACGGGACACAGCGACAGGCCAAGGCACTGGTGGTCAGACATGTGGTCAGGCAAATTGTGCAGGGGGTGCTGAAGTAGTGTTGACGAGTACCAGATTCGAGTTGGTGACTGGGTCTATCGGTGCTAGTTGATGGACATGAGTTGACCATGGAGAATCTGAGAAAGTGGCGGAAAGTCTGGATTTGTCAAAACAGAGAGAGTACATGGCCGTATATTCTGTTGTGTTCAGTGCACATGGCAAAGTACGGATGACAAATACAGAAGGAGGCGGAGTGCTATAGTTGTGGGACATGTCAGAGACTATCCGGGAAAAAGGATGAGACAACTGCGAATTTGACTCAGGGTGACACAGGGCGACGGTGAAATTCATTCAAGCTTCAGACAGACGGTCAAGAAAGAGCGATGATGTTGAGTTCAGCTAACTCTTATATGTGGCGTCCAATACGTGAGTTGTTCACTTTCACGCAGACAGTGGTCGGTGTGTGATGGCGTTGAACGGATTCTTCGGAAGTTGGGAGCACGGACTAGAGTAACAAGGAACTTAATTTTGCTCGAGTGTTGACTGTGGTCAAGAAAAGGAGGGACTACTAGTTGCAGGTGGAGTCATATGGAGTCTTTGAAGTAGCTGCGGTACTCATGGGATAAGCTCAAGTCCAATATACATGAAAGTTTGACGCATTGAAGAATTCAAGGTGGTGGAGAATATTCGCCAAGGTGGAGTTTGTTAGAGTTGTGTCGAATATTGTGTACAAGGTAGGTTACAGCTGGACTTCTAGTTGTATCGTGTTTACATAGGATGTGGAGTCGTGTCCTAGTAGGACACTTGTATCCTAACCTCTCATATATAGTGGGGGTAGACACACAATGTAATATATGCCAACATAATAGCAGGCACGCTGGGAGCAGCGGCGTGTGCAGCGCCAGGCGGCCGGGTGCGGTATTGTGACGGTGTCATGGGGAGGAGCGCCCGTAGTCATGCCCCGGGGATGTAGCCATATCGGTGAACCTCGTTAACAAATCTCGGTGTTGTGCTCGGATGATTGCTTGTTCCTGAGTAGATTGACGGTGGCCTCGGACTTATTCTAACATTGCTGAACCACACGCCGGCTTGGGGCTGCGACAACTAGCTCCGTCGGGCTAGGCGAGGGAGGTGGAGCAACGAGAAGCCTCACTCGTATCTGGCGGGCTCCGCGGGCCACCAAGTTGGCTTTTATGCCAGAGAACTGCTCTTTGGAAGCCTTAGAAGAATGGAGAAAATGGTGAAGAAGGAGGCGGTGGAACGACGGAGGGGTGCGACTCTTGCCTGACGTCTGGCATCATTTAAATAGAGGGCGGACAGGAGAAGCTTGGCCGACGTTGCGGTTAATGCTGGCCGGCTCATGAATGGACGTGTGGCCGAAGTAGGTTTCTCGGCTCCCACACGGGTTTAGTGAAGGCGTTTGAATGTGGCGAGGAGGCATGTTTAGCCGGGCGTGTAGCGGCCGGCGCGCCGCTTCAATGACAGAGGCAGTGAGAGGCCGCGTCCGTTCTGAGCCGACTTCAATGTAGAACGACGCACTCTACAACAACATGAACGTGGGCGGGTGATGTCGGGCTGAAAGAACACGTGGGAGGGAGAGGCTTTTGGTGGGCCAGGGCGTTCAGAAATGGACTTGGGAGCGGTTCGGACTCCCGCAAACTTTTCCACGTTTGTCTTCAATTTGCGAGAGAAATCATGTACGAACCGCCCCGCGAACCGATACAGAACCGTGTTGGATTGTTTTCACGGTTTGAACCGTTGCCGGAGATTTGAGGGTCGGGTTAGAAATGCCCTTACGCAACGCATATGCCACGCATTGCGTCATTTCGACTCTATCCGCTATGCAGCGTTCATCCTGAGGTTTGACCTTTGGTGCGATCCGCATAAGGGAACCAAAAACGTAGAGTATCCTTTTGTTTGTTTGTTATAAAAACAAGAAGACGGTAACAAAATATTCTTTTTTTCTAGGATCAAAATATCCTTTTCTTGAGGAACGGTAGCAAAATATCCTACTCACGAAAGGCACAGCCCATGGACGCTTGCCTGGAGGGCCTAGCGTGCGCGTGCATTACAAAACGACCGTAAAATTTTACAAGTTACGCAGGGGGCGAACAGAAGGAGCTCAGTACCTGATTCTTTTTATGTGATCTTAGCTTTTGCTACGCTCCGGCCCGGTACCTGACAACTGTGACCTGGCTGTATCAATGAGTTACAAGATGCCCACATCTAGTGGACGTCGCCGCTGATAACGGTTGCGACAAGAAGAGACCGAATGGAATGAAGAGAGCATAAACTAAACAATCATGTGCAGGAATGCGTGGAAGACCCGTTCATGAGTTGAGATGCTTTACTCTATATATTGCTTAGCAACTGCACCCCCTCTCTGTCCACCCGAGATAGCTCGCCTCTAGCTAGGCCAAAATGGTACTAGCTCATTCATTTTCCTTCTTTTGTTCCAACTTCATTTTCCGTACGTGCGTGCCAACGTTCTCACTGCTGTGTGATTTTCTCGACAGGAAAACGAGGAGATGAGCAAGGTAACCGAGGCCACAGGCAAATTAGAATCCATGGTATCTTCCTTGGTTCAGCCCATCTTCTCTCCTTTCTTTTTTTTCTCTTTTACTTCTGAAACAATTCATGCTTATCATGCCATATCGTAAAAAACGTGCATATAGTGACCGTTTTATTTCAACTGCAATGGGAGTTTCCTTTGATCGTCTAATATATCTTTTACAAGAAAACCAAGAATAAGGTATAAACTACTGTGTATAAGTTGTAACTGTATGGGCATCAACAGATAACTGAAATTCATGTCACTTAATTTAAGTATATAATAGACACTAAATGGGATTTTAAATTTTCTGGCTTAGCTACTCTGCATGGCCTGAGCACTTGTAAACTGTCGTGGCTTTGGTTTGCTCCGTTTTAATAAAAATGGGGCGGGGGGCAACCCCTTTCTTTCAAAAAAAGAAGAAGAAAGAATAGTAGACACTAATTCATGAATAATCTCCCACTTTGTTCTGAAGTTATGTGTTTATTTCTCATATCAACGTCTCTTATTTGCTAACAAAAATTAATAGGAATACAAGGAGGATGGCAAAGCAGCTGAAACCAATGGCAAGGTAAATTACATGTTCATCAAATAGCTACTACTCCGTGCCCATGGGCATGAGAAGTGACTTTGTTATTCACATAAATGATCCATAGTCGGGAACACATGAAGCCGTTGGAGGAAAACAGTACGAAGTCATTGAAGGGAAGGTTAATTGGAGGGGAAGGCCTGCTGTGCGAGGGCGCCATGGTGGTGTTGGCAATTCTTTCTTCATTCTTGGTATTTTTTTTCAATCATGATAAGTTTTCGTTGTACATAAACTAGATTTGCCTTCAGGATTTTGCTATTTTGTCAACATGTTTCTGATTTTTTTTGTGTGCACCTATGCTTGTTATTGTGCTATTGGTTTTTTTTTTTGCGGGTGCTTGTGCTATTGTTATTGTGCTATTGTTTTTAGCAACCCATACATAAGTAGATGGTAACATGTGGTATGAAAGGTAAAATACATATAGAGTTGGCTTAACCAATCGGAGAAACATTTATATTATCTCTAAAAACATGCAAGGATTAGTATTTTATGGCCTCACACATACAGTTAATGGACAAGTTGTACTTGACCAGCGAATTAAGAAGCAACATGGTGTTTTAATAATCTAATGAGCACGGGCCGGAAATCTCTCTCCATCAGTTCGGGCTTTTGAATGAATTTGCCGGAGCATGAATTCAATAGAAATGAAGCCAACCTTGCTAATCTGGTAATATGAAACTGTCCTGGGTTTGTTTGTTGTTGCAGTGAACTTTGGGCTGGAGAACCTGGCGTCTCTGTCTCTAGCCGTGAACCTTATCATGTACTTCATGTTGGTCATGCACATCAACCTGGCCGACGCCTCCAACCTGCTGACCGACTACATGGGCACGAGCTACATGATCGCGGTGCTCATCACCGTCTTTGCCGACACCTTTGTGGGCCGGTACCAGACCGTGATCATATCCTCCCTGGTCGAGCTCATTGTAAGAATCTTTCCTTTCACTTGGTTGCACTGCAGCTGGTCGTTGATCCTCTCCGGTCTTGGGTTGGTTGATTCCATTTCTGCATGCAGGGGCTCCTGCTGATGACGCTGCAAGCTCACTCCCCGAAGCTGCTACCGAAAGGGTGCAAATGGCCGGCGCCGACGTGCGAGAGGGTGGCCGGCCACAGCGAGACGCGCCTCTACGTCGGGCTGTACCTGGTGGCGATCGGGTCGGCGGGCATCAAGGCGGCGCTGCCGGCGCACTGCGCGGACCAGTTCGACGCGAAGCACCCCAGGGAGAGGCGCCAGATGTCCAGCTTCTTCAACTGGCTGCTGCTCAGCTTGTGCATCGGCGGAGCCGTCAGCGTCACGGTGTTCGTGTGGATCCAGAACGTGAAGGGCTGGGACAAGGGGTTCGGCGCCGCCACCGGCGTCATGGGCCTCGCCCTCATCGCCTTCCTCGCCGGCATGCCCCGCTACCGCATCTTCACGGCGCAGGGCAGCAGCGCGCTTCTCGAGATCCTCCGGGTACGTCAGGAAGGAAATCAATCTTCTCTAGCAGTCTAGCTAGCTTAATTAGCTTCTTGATTGACTATTTTCGGTGTTGTTTTCAGGTGTACGTTGCTGCGATCAGGAACAGGAATCTGCAGCTCCCTGAGAACCCTGCCGAGCTATACGAGATGAGCAGAAGCAAAGCTTCTCCTGAGGAGGAGTTCGTGTCCCACAGGGACAGGCCATTCAGGTTCCTGGACAGGGCGGCCATCGTCCAGGCGCCGACGGCGGAGGCGCCGAGCCCGTGGCGGCAGTGCCGGGTGACGCACGTGGAGCACGCCAAGACGGTGCTGGCCATGGTGCCCATCTTCTGCAGCGCCATCATCATGGGCACCTGCCTGGCCCAGTTCCAGACCTTCTCCATCCAGCAGGGCTCCACCATGAACACGTGGGTCGGAGGCTTCCAGATGCAGCCGGCGACGCTCCCCATCATACCGCTGGCCATGCTCATCTTCGCCGTGCCCATCTACGAGCGCCTCTTCGTGCCCTTCGCCCGCGGCGTCACGGGCCACCCCAACGGCATCCCCTACCTGCAGCGCGTCGGCGTCGGCCTCGTGCTCTCCATCTTCTCCATGTGCATCGCCGCCGTCGTGGAGATGCACCGCAAGAAGGTGGCCGTCCGGCACGGCAAGCTGGACGCGATCCCGATGCTGGACCCGCTGCCCATGTCCGTCTTCTGGCTGGCCCCGCAGTACGGCGTGTTCGGCATCGCCGACATGTTCACCTACATCGGCCTCCTCGAGTTCTTCTACTCGCAGGCGCCGCCCGCGCTCAAGTCCATGTCGTCGGCCTTCCTCTGGGCCTCCATGTCGCTGGGGTACTACTTCAGCACCATCATCGTCAAGGCCGTGAACGCGGCCACCAGGAAGCACACGCTGAGCGGCGGCTGGCTTAACGGCAACAACATCAACCGGAACCACCTCGACCTCTTCTTCTGGCTGCTCGCCGTGCTCAGCTTCATCAACTTCCTCAACTATCTCTACTGGGCCAGCTGGTACAAGTACGTCAAGCCCCAGGACGAGGAGGACGATGTGGTCGCACCGGTGGAGCAGCAAGTGTGACCAGTAATCGTGTACCAGTTACTTCTTTCAACATGCAAGGTTGATGGTTGTGTAGGTTTTTTGGTCGTGAAGTTGTCATGCACTTCATCCCGTTCTTTCTGTTGACGAAACTCGTCATTAAGTATCACCCAGTTCATGTTGTGTTTTTTTGGCAAAGATTTGGCACTGCAAGTCTTTCGTCGTCTTGTTCGTCTATGATTTATTTTCCTCCATCACCGGTGTACTAGATTGCTCAGAGCCTCGAATGCTCAGACGCCATGCGAGTCAACACTTGTCGCTGCGCCGCATACCACATCTGCCACCTACGTTGCATGCCGTCTGCCACGTCCAGCCTCGTCACCACGTACGTGTCACCCGGCAGCCCATCCAAGTCCCAATGCCGCCACGACTTAAAAGCTCACCCGAAGCGCAGGCTCCTCACCCAGAAGTACAGGCCAACGAGCCGACTCCCGACCCATCAATGGCATCCAGCGACGAGAAGCCTGTTCCGACGCCGGCCTCAACCGGAGGCGACGGCGGGCCGCCGGGGAAGCCGACGACCACGTCGACGATGCTGCTCGACAAGGGCGCGGCGGCGCTGCAGTCGCTGCGCCCCGTGAAGCAGATCAAGCAGCACGTGTGCACGTTCGCACTGTACGCGCACGACCCGCACCGGCAGGTGGAGACCCACCACTACGTCTCCCGCCTCAACCAGGACGTCCTCCAGTGCCCCGTCTACGACTCCGACGACAAGCACGCCCGCCTCATCGGCGTGGAGTACATCGTGTCGAGGAAGATCTTCGAGTCGCTGCCGGCGGAGGAGCAGAAGCTGTGGCACTCGCACGCGCACGAGATCAAGGCGGGGCTGTGGGCGAACCCGTGGGTGCCCAGTGTTGGGGGTCTAACCCTAGCTAGCTCGAACTAGTTTTCAGGGATGGATCGTAGACGAAGAAAGGAAACGAGGAGATGTATTTCTGGCAACGAACCACGGCGCCGAACGCCTCTTTTCCTTGTTATATATATAGCTGGACAAAACCAGATCGTATCTGGACTCCTAACCACCTACGTATAACAACCAAACCAAATCACAGCCGGCTCTTTAGCACACGGACGCAGCGCCCAAGCTTCAGTTTCCTACGCACGCACGTACGAGCGCCCAACGACCCGACCGCCTACGCCGTCCTCTACGACGCGTTCTAACGCGTCCAGCTGCTGCTGCTAACCGACTATGACTCGATCACGAGCACAGACTCGCGACACGCACACACGCAACGCACACCACGGCGTCCGGCACAACCAGCACGCACGCACACATTGGTCACCACCAACACCGTGTCTTATTCCTAACAATCTCCCCCTAAGACACGACCTACAGTAGGGTCGGCTCGTCGTCGATGTCAGCGAGGAGCGCCTTCTCCTTCTTCGGCTGCCGGCAGTCGCGGGAAAAGTGGCCACGAACGCCACAATTGTAGCACTTCCCGCGCCGCCGTCTCGTTCCCGAGGCCACGCTGCTCGCACCGTCGTCGTGGTCGAGGTTGCCGCCGCGCTGACGTTGTCGTGCCTCCCACTGGGCCGCGGTGAACATGAGCTGATCGCCGCCTCGTCCGCCGTTGTCCTGCGTGCGCCGCCGCGTAGCGTTAAATCAAACGCCTTGAGCCTACTCAATGCCTCCTCGAACGCCATCGTCTCCACGTTGCGAAGCGCCGATCCCGCCACCGCGCATACAACCGATCGGGCACCGTGTCGGCAGTTTTTTCACCATGGCGGCGTCGCCGAAGCGTCGAGCCGAGGCCAGCATACCTTGCTGCCATGCCGCCGATCTTGCCGGCGACGCGTCAACGCCCCCCTCCTCCATGCGCAGTTGTCAAACTTCGCCACGGAGAGTGGAGAGCGCGCCGCTGGACCCGATCGGCACCGAGCGAACCTCGTCTTCAAGCTGGCCCACACCTCACCATTGTCTTCTTCGTCGATACCGCATCAGCAGGTCTTCGGATAGCGCGCAACAAAGACCGCCCTCGCCGTCTTGTTCTTCCCGCGTCGACCGCCCGCCGGCTCGCCGGCGACACCGCTTCTGAGGTTACAGGCGTCAAGGATGGCCGGCCTTGATCGCCCACACCGTGTAGTTATGCAGTGTGAGCATCGGCATCGCCATGGACACCGTGCTCCCCCCGGCGCCGCAAGGGGCGATCGCCATGGCCACGAGCACAGGAACAAACAAGGCTCTGTATACCAATTGTTGGGGGTCTAACCCTAGCTAGCTCGAACTAGTTTTCAGGGATGGATCGTAGACGAAGAAAGGAAACGAGGAGATGTATTTCTGGCAACGAACCACGGCGCCGAACGCCTCTTTTCCTTGTTACTAGCAAAAGAGCCCGTGCGTTGCAACGGGAGAGAAAACATAACACACACTCTTAACCCAAAAACCATCACTCAAGACCACAATAGGTCCATCTCCTCAGAAAACATCAAATCAATTACAATCTAACTAGTGGCAAATTGTCAAGGTCCAAAAAAAGTGGTGGCAAATAATCAAATCCCCCGCCCGCAAACCCCCTGCTTTTCTCCTCCTCCACTCCACTACCTCACTCCTCCCTCTTTTCCTCCCTCCCTGGATCCCCTTTCTCGTCAAGCTCACTGGGGACGCCGCCGCTCGCCGTTGCAACGCCAGCCGCAGGGACCGGCGGGATCCGCCAGGCTTCGGTCCGGATAAACGTCCATGCCTCCGGCTCCGACATGCACGCCCGCCCACTGGACGCCGCCATGAACCAGCTCGTTTCTCCGGTGCGTTCTTACTCCTAGGTAGTTCCCTTGCTCCATTGTTTCTCCTGCTGTCTCTTTAATGGTGATTCCGGGCACCGGCGTGCCGGAACCTCTTGAACCCAGGTCGCGTTTCTCGGTTCCGTCGGCTGCCGTTGCGACACCGCCGTGGTCATCCTCCTGCACGAGCAGCTCCAGGGATGGGCTCCGCGTCGTCCGTGTCTCCTCTAACCACAAACTCGAAGCAGTGGGTCCCTCTACTTCTTCCTCGACAGCTGACCGCAATTGACACCGTCCGGAACTCGCTGTCGTCCGTCCTCTCGCCTCCCTGCTCCGTCCGACCCCGTTACGACAACAAGGTGAGGAGTCACCTCTGCCTGCTGCTGCTGCTCGGTGCTAGCTTGCTTTGCTGCTGCTGGTAGTTTTGCTTGCCATTGCTGCTTGCTTTTCTTGCTTGTTGCTGCTGGCTTTGAACTGCGGGTAAATGAGAGAAAGAAAGGAAGTTTGACATTTGTACAGGGGAGATGGCCATATTTAGATTCACCTCTGTACAGGGAGATGGCCATGTTTACTTGCTCGTCACACTGTCAAACTAAGGCTAGTCTCCCCTGTGCATAAAAATTTCAGAAAAATGCTCAACCTGCTGAACTTGTAAAATCCATAACAAAATCATTCCAGTTTCTGTTTGGAGTAGTACTGATATGGAGTTGGATGATTTAAATTGTATTGTAGCAACAGAAAACATGAACATACTCAATATTATTGCTTGGAAGTAAAAGATCTTGTACTTTAACAACGCGTCTTCAGATATTGTAAAAATTCTCAAGTTGCATTCTAGGACTCCAAGAAAATGTTGTTGCCAATTTCAGTAGCTTCATTTTCATCTTACTGTACGACATCACATCCATTTCATGCTTTGTAACCAACTGTACTTCCTGAATATTCTTAGCTTTGTTTGACATGGTTAGGAGTTACTTGTTGTTCATGATCATCAGGTAATGACATTAACTTGGATTAATTAATATGGAGACAAATAAGTGAGTTGTGAGGGCCGTGGTTTGATGCTATGGTCGGGTTGGGGTTACCACCAGTCGCATCTCTTATAATAGTCAATACTGGCTCACTTTTTCACCTGTATTCAGCTTCGTCCCTACTTATGTTTGCGGACATCGTCAATGTCGGTGGCCGCGGCAATGGACTATGGCAAGTGTCCTCTGCCACATCCCTGTCCACCCGCATCACTACGACGCTAGGCCATGCCTCACTATTTATATTCTTTTTGCCCTTTTATTGTACCTCTGCTTCTGCTATTTATATTTTGTTCATTATTGATCATGAAACATGATTCAACGTGCTCCCTCCTTATAAATTATACATGCAACATGCATATTAGCCTCTATTTCTTTCCTTATATTTCCCCGCTCCCTTATTTCGTTTCAAAATCCTCTTAATTGGCCATTAGCCCACTCTTTCATTCTTTAGCCTCTCTTCCCTTCCATATTTCTCTATCATGATCCTCGAGATTGCTTCGTGATACCTAGAAAATTTAAAGACCTATATAAATTGGGTAGATTGTATTTAGCGGAGCGAGGTGGGACCATTTATCATATGAATCAATCTTGTTTTCTACGCACAACATTAGCTAGCCCAGTTGGCTACGACATTGTTTATTGGACTGGAGGTTGAGTTCAATTCTGCTCATCGTGAACTATTTTTGAGACGATTTGTTCGGGCCACCTGGATAGTTGGCCCTGATTTGTTCTTTTTTTCGTCTTGCACTGCGGCTATTTCTTTTATTGTTGGAGATGAGTGTACCTGATCTATCAACATGGCGATGTGATTACTGTTACATGGATACTGAAAGTTCTACCATATTCATTATATACCTGCAAAGTTACAGGAAGGAACAAGAATAATAAGCCATATCCATCCAAGACTCAGGGCCTTCGTGGACCGGTGAGGAGATGATCTGCAACTATACTACTGCGAACAACAAAATGCTTGATTATCTCAGATATGGGAGAGTGGATTGAAACAGGTTGCGGGCGATGGCTAAGACGTGTCCTGGCCAGCCTTCCACGTAGCACCATGGCATGGGGGCAGCTGAGGAGACAACGGGAACAGGCTGCTTAAATGGAAAACCAACAAAATCATTTACTTCTGCACGTAGGTAGAGGAAAGGTATTTGGTGGAGAAGATGAAGAGAGAGACCGTCCTTCGGCTAGTGGTGATTCTCTGCTCCTCCTCCTTCCACCCTCCCCGGCCCTCTACTTTTAGCGTCGCAGGGGTCTTCAGGCTACTCCGCTGCTGCACAAGCCGGCATCCTATTTCTATTCTTTGGTTCCTTCCTCCTCGCTCGCTGGTAGCTAGGATGATTAGCTGGAGCACTGTGATATATATTCAGAAAAGCATTTGGCAGTATTATCATTGTCTTCTCATTTAATTCCCCAGCTACCGGCCTAACACTGAAGGTCGCACTGCAACTACTTGGCTCCAAGTTCAATATGGAAATTGGAAGAAAATTTAGGCTGAACAATTTTTATCAAAAATAAAACCTAGTACAACATAGGATAAGAAATGCCTAGTGCAATCTTAATCATGTGGTTACCATTGTTGATTGTTTGTAGGAAGCTCAAAGGAAGCAATACTGCAACAAAAATCTCTGAATGCATTCCAAGCTTCTGTACGGCATATGCCGTTTCAAAGGGCAAACTGTCATTTGTGCACTCGGCTACATCTGATGCCTGCGGAATACCCAAGACCATATCTTCTTCAACCATTTCTTCTCCTAGCTCCAGAAGCCTTTCCAATGCGCCCTCAGGTAATACTCAAGTCTGCATTTGATTTTGGTTTCTGAAAATTGTTGGTTACACCTATCAACTGAATACAAACAAAAAAATGTATTAGAGTGTTCTAACTATTTTGTCTACAGCAGAGTGGGCTCATAGAAATGGAACAACGACTGTACTATTGTGCCAGTCATCTCTGTCATCGCAGCCTGATCACGCACTCGCAAATATAAACAGGTCGGCCAACAGGGGAGCTAGCCCTTCAGGTAGTGCTGGCAGCGAGATCTCTTAACATGCTGATACAACCCTGAAGACAAATTCGCACCCAATCACATCAGTAGCGCAGCTCAGCAGCAGCAACAGTGGGGATTCAATTTACAAGAGCTTCCGAGATATCTCTAATCTGCAGGCAGCAGTTTCAGAAACTGCAATAGACCTGAGGCATTCTCATGACCAGGTACCTGTTTCACCCTGGGCTAAAATATTTCATTCTATTGGGTACAAACTTTTTTTCTTCTAAGATAATGGAATAGTTCATCTCTAAGCCTCAGCATCATACGTTGCACACTGCCAAAGCAAAATATCACTACCTGAAAGCTAACATGTTTACCCAAATGAATGTGCAATTTATGATCTTTTTTGGCTCAACAGGATGATCTGAAGCTTCAAATTGAGAGCATGAAGGTCAAACTGCGACATCTTCAGAAGCTTCATCCTGTTGTCTGTTGACTCCACCCATAAAGTAAGATATTTATTAACTATCTGAAGTGTTCAGTAACCTACAAGATCTTAACTATTTCTTCTTGAAATCTTGTTGTCAGTTACCCAACAACTTGGGTATCCGGCGTGTCGAGGATGGAATTAAGCTTAGAGATTAACCTGACAGAAGAAATAGTGAAGAGATTGGTAAGACAAATGGAAAGAGAAGAAGAGCATGCAGCCGAAAGAGAAGCTCAACCTAAACAAAGCTCTTCTGAAGAGGACAGTAATGATGAGGGGCCATTGTGAGGGTCGAGGCTGTAGGAGAATGACGCCAAGTAAGATGAGCAGGAGCGGAGGTGTGGAGGAAAACGCAGCGAAGTGTCCGCTAGATTTGAAGCCGCCATAAATCATCTGCAATCGCGAGTAGCTCGTGGTGGAGTCGGTGATCCGGCTGCGGTGGGAACGCCATGGCCATTGTGGCTACGAGGAGGTCGAGCTGGAACCCCACGGGCTTGGTGCGGATCCACCACGGCGGAATGCAATGGCCTCCTTGTCGATCTGGGGAAGAGAGGGAAGGGAGAGGAGGAGGAGATCACCAGACGGAGAGGCGAGTCCGGCGGTAGGGAGAGATGTTGCCGGTGCGGGAGAGCGCAGAGCCAACGGGGCGGTGTCGCCAGATGCAGCCGGGGTCGAGGGGTAGACAGAAAGGAGCGCGGATTGAGTTCTTATAAATGTAGGGGTTGATTTGTAAACAACAGAACGTTTTCTCAGATCCACTAAAAAAGGGATTGCGGGTCCAATTACCAAAAGTACAAGGACATTTTTGTAAAAAATCCGCGACGGACGACCAGAAACCATCGGTGCTTTATTATTAGGGAAGATATATATAGCTGGACAAAACCAGATCGTATCTGGACTCCTAACCACCTACGTATAACAACCAAACCAAATCACAGCCGGCTCTTTAGCACACGGACGCAGCGCCCAAGCTTCAGTTTCCTACGCACGCACGTACGAGCGCCCAACGACCCGACCGCCTACGCCGTCCTCTACGACGCGTTCTAACGCGTCCAGCTGCTGCTGCTAACCGACTATGACTCGATCACGAGCACAGACTCGCGACACGCACACACGCAACGCACACCACGGCGTCCGGCACAACCAGCACGCACGCACACATTGGTCACCACCAACACCGTGTCTTATTCCTAACACCCAGCATGCTGGGGAAGGCGGAGCTGGACCACATGGCCGGCACGTTCGGCAAGTTCTGGTGCACCTGGCAGGTGGACCGCGGCGACCGCCTGCCGCTCGGCGCGCCCGCGCTCATGGTGTCGCCGCAGGGGGAGCGCGACGCCGCCGTGCGCCCGGACCTGGTGCGGAAGCGCGACCACAAGTACAGCTTCTCCACGGAGGAGCTCAAGGCCGCCAGGGCCGACGTGGAGGTGCCGGCGGAGCCGCGCCCGGGCCAGGCCGACTACTGGGTCCGCCACCACAAGGGCTTCGCCGTCGACGTCGTGCCGCACGAGATGAAGCGCCACGCGCCGTTTCCGTGAGCGACCGACCCCGTTCCTCGGCGCGCCAGACGTACGTGTCGGCAGAAGTGGGTTATTACAGCGCTTTCGTGTTGTGTGTGTGTGAAACTGTGCACTTTGTTTCGTAGTTGCTGCCGAGATAGCACTGTGTAATAGGGGTACTGGTCTGAAAATAAAAG
Source organism: Aegilops speltoides (assembly GCA_021437245.1). NCBI lineage: Eukaryota > Viridiplantae > Streptophyta > Magnoliopsida > Poales > Poaceae > Aegilops > Aegilops speltoides. Next base: position 82,024 of record JAHHZJ010001558.1, read on the forward strand.
CATGTTCTAATTCTCAGTTCTGCTGCCAGTGCTTGTGATATGTGGCGCATTTGAAAGACTGGAAATCCGCAATTTTTAATAGTGCAGTTTGGTCTGATACTAAGCAGGTCTGGCGACTGATACTCGTTACTCTGGCAGATCCTACAGATCCTACTCATGAAGGATCATCTGGAAAATGCAAAAAAAAAAAAGAAGATCTCCCTGCTGATAAATCCTCGTCCTCGAAAACTGGCTGATGGGGTGACAGAATTTGTTTTAGTCCAAAGAAATACTGGCTGATGGGGTGACAGAATTTGTTTTAGTCCAAAGAAATGGCAGATTCTACTCGAGGAGGAGTTTTTTTCTAGATGATCTACCATCAAATAGATCTTCTCAGATCTCCTCTGAAGAAGACCAAAACGGCGTCTACATCATCCCCGGCTGAGATCCGAAAAAGCTTCAATAGCGTGGATGCTATCTGATGATAATATGAATAAGTGGATCCTTCTGTTATGTGCTGACTGCTTGGTTGTCTGGGATGTATGGAATGATCAACTATGTCTGTAGTCCTAAATTTTTGTTGTTGTTTCTTTGAAATCATAGCTACTCCCTCTGTCCCTAAAAAAGTCTTATGTTAGGAGACAGAGGGAATACTGAACTTGATAATTTAATTTTAATGAAACCGGGAGGGCTTTGCACTCTCCTGATAATCTAAAATAGCACTGTGTTAAGACCTTGCGAAGGATCTTTTGTGCAGAATGGAACAAAAACCTCAAATGGTTACAGTGATCTCCATTAACAACGGGTGCTATGCATCAGCAGTGCGCCCAGTGCAAATACATCCGGATACAGAAAAATGACATCTCCTTCATCTCCTCTGGAAGTTGAACCTCATAATCGCAAAACTGAACATGAAAGCGAAACCCACGGTGAAAGCAACATGAACTAGTGCAACAACCCACAACAAGTCACGGTCGAACCCATAGAACTCTGCGATGAACTGGGCCACAGTTTGATCTTTAGTGACGAGTTTCGTTTGAATATCGCCAAATTGCGAGGCAACCAATCCGTATAGTGTCCATGCGACTGGGCAAATCCAGCTATACCATCTCCACCAAACAGGAATTCTCTGAAGAAAAAGGTTAAATATGTGACCCATATATTTCAGAATAATATGTTGATCAATCTAAGACAGGTAATCAGACACCAAAGCAAGCAATATGCAATGATGTAGTAATACTTACAGGTCGAGGAATAAGATATCCTGAGAAGAGGTTCCACGCAGTGTAGACTGCTCCTGAGATGATTGCTGCTACGCTCTCGTTTGGTGTCAGTCCTACCGCCGTCATCCCGTAGAAGGTGAAATATAGAAGCGTGAAGTACATGAAGTACAAGTACCAAAAAAACTTGGCAACACTCCACTCAAATCCAATCATCGAATAGACTAGTACACCATATATCACGGTCTGCACGAGGATGTATGGAAACTCAATCGCAACCTACAGAAGGATAAACTAGCATCATTAGATTTTGAGCTGGAACAGACAAAATAGTGTTGTAGTGTTATGGATAATTGTACTCAAATGAGGCAGATTCGAAAGAAAATTCCTTTAATTATGGTCATATATATAACGTGCAAGTAGATCTGGAGTATTTGACAAAATACCTGTCCAAATGCATATGGGAAAGCTGAATACATGCCGGCTGCTCTTTCTCTGTAAAAAACTGTGCGCTCCACTGCCACCACCGGTTGAACAGTACCGGAGTTTTGGATTCCGAGGTAAAGAACTGCAGCATACATTGATCCCACTGCATTGAACAGATCTTGTTCTCTTTTACTGTAATAAAATAAGAGTATACATTTTAGACAAGTATCTCATGTTTGTTAATTAGATAGAAGTTAGGTTATAAATGTTAAAAGATGTACGTTTTTTGTCCCAGGCCCCAAAACATTGTCCCAAACAGTAGTGCAATGATGACAGTGAAGAGAAATCTCATTGCTGTATAGGATGGGTTCCTCCAATATGATAACTTCTGCTTCCATAGGCAAGCTAGGCATTGTGTGAAGAATGATCTAGAGTACAGTGAAGGGAAGTCCAGATCACTGGAATCAGGATGCGGTGTGCTTAGCTCTTCTATAAGTTCCTTGTTCCTTCTGACGTTCAAGAAAAAATAAAACCGATTAAATTGGAACTAAAATAGACATCATCAATTGAACTTCATAGTAGGATAGCTAACTGGTAGAGTTCTGATCTCCTGTAGATTTCACAGAAGTCAACACTAAGCATCTCCTCTTGGACAATAGATGTCACTTCCAGCATCCATGTTGCTGGGTTATATCCATCTTTTATCTTACTAACGCCTTCAATTCCCTGTACGAGTCAAAAAAAGGGATTTTACTTTTGATATTATTTAGCTGGTAATAATTGTAAATTTCTCAGTAATAACAGTTCACTTTACTTCTCTTTTTACCTCGAAGTACTCGATCAATTTTGAGGAATTATGGCCTAGTGGGCCGACATATATCTCTTCTCCTCCTCTCTTCATTAGGAAAAGCTGTAACCATATATTCAGACAATAGTAAATGCATGAACTATGCTTAATAATAATTTAATAAAGAATCCAAAATAGGGATCAAGAATTATCAACCTCGTCAAATGCTTCGAATATGTCAATACTTGGCTGGTGAATAGTGCAGACAACTGTCCTACCAGTATTTACAGTATTCCTTACTGCCCTCATGACAATTGCAGCTGCCCGAGCATCAAGACCAGATGTTGGTTCATCCATAAAAATGATTGAAGGGTTAGCAACAAGCTCCACAGCAATAGTTAGTCTCTTGCGTTGCTCAGTTGATAGGCCATTAACTCCTGGAAGACCAACAAGTGCACCCCGCAATGAGGTGAGCTCGACAAGCTCCATGACCTCCTCGATAAACATCTGTTGTTGTCAGAGTTCAGTTCATAAGTTCCAAAATAATTTAAAGTAAAAAGAAAAAAAACAAGACTAGCTATTGCTTCAATCTAGATAGAGCTAACCTTTCTTGTGACTAAATCAACCTCCGATGGAAGTCGCAACCATGCGGAAAACGCGAGTGACTCATAAACGGTTACGTGCGGAGAATGAATATCATTTTGCTCACAGTATCCTGATATACGTGCAAAAGTCTCTTGCTTCTTTGGATAGCCTGAGATGGTGATATCCCCCTCTATGTAACCTCCAGTTTTTCTTCCCGCTAATACATCCATAAGAGTAGTCTTTCCGGCGCCACTCACACCCATCAATGCGGTAAGTACTCCTGGCCTGAAAGAACCACTAACTCCCTTTAGAAGCACCAAGCGGTCATCTGTCACTCCTTGTGCCGACATTGCCTGCCAGTCTCAGACAACACATTTTTTATAAAGATATATTTATAATCCATGTATTAATTATTTTGATGAAGAAATATACCTGTGGCATGTCCACTGAGTATTTTACAGCGTTAAAGCTTAGTGACAGTTGCGCAAATGGGAGCACCATGCCCTTCCTTCTTGAACTAGAATCCGCGTTGCTGGTCGCACGGTTTTGGTTGGTGCTGCCAGACAATTCTAGCTTTGTACATTTCTTTTTCTCGTGATTTTCCAAAATTTCTCCAGTTACGTTGGCGTGCTTTTCCTTTATTGCATTTTCAGGCATTGTTGGGTGAGTGTCACCCAATGCTGTGAAAATAAAGCGCATTAACCTTTTTAGATCACCTATATTTATTATCAAATTGTTGAATTTGTAGATAAAAAACAGTGTTCTAAAAATACTTACGATTCAAAACTGAAAGAGCTAGGGTGTATAGCAGGTTGAAAAGGAGTGTGTATCCAATCATAGCACCAAATCCAATCCAATACCAATTAGCCTCAGTAAAAATTCCACGAGATTTCAGGACCATGATTCCCATTGTATCATTTTGTCCAGGAAGAATCTATAACATTCGGGCACCATGTCAAACTTGCTATTTCCTAGTGGCTAATTTTATTGCTGGTTAGTTGGGTTCTTACCTTGTTCCAACTATGGCCCAGAAATTCATTTGTTGAAATAGCATTCTGTGCGTACGACAATGGAGATACCCAGTAACCCCAAACCCACCATTTCTTCACATCGGCTAGAGCATATGAAGAAAGATTTGGATGAAAATATGTTAAAACAGTTACCACCTAACATCATCTATGCAAGTAGTGTTAGCAACATATTTTAAGTGACCAGAACAAATTTATTAACTCACGTCTTGCAAGAATAAAGCCACCCAATATTGTAAAAGACGCCAATGCTAAGGGCCCAAAGGTGCTAGACACAACCATGTCTCTTCCAAGTCCAGCAATGAAGCGGAACAGTGAGGATGACATCTGATTGAGTGCAAGGAGCAGTATATACTGCTTAAACAATCTGAGAACAATATATATAATATCAGTGAAACAATCAATTCAATTAAATCCACGCAAATCAAATTTCTATCTAGAGTTTATATTTTGAATGACTGTCTCTCTTCTAGGTTACCCTGAAATGAAGGCATGTATTCCGGTGCACCTTACCTGCTTACGCTGGGATCAAATCCGATGACATAGTATGTTGTGAAAACATAAACTCCGACCTCAAAAAAAGTTATAGGAATCTGGAGAATCCACGCTGGTAGGGTGTAGGCCCATGCAGGGAAAAACAGAAGGTCCCTCTGCTTGAAGAAAACAGGAAGTTTCGTGGCAGTCATGCCAAGCTCTGAGAAACCATTAAACATGATTGCGTCAATGGCGAAGTATAGTGCCCCCATATATATTGTTCCGTAAGTGGGGTCACGGTGCATGTTGGTACGGAAAAATGTACTCATCGCGAGGAATGCCATAAGAGATAGCTGTAATGATGAAAACGTGCAGAATGATGTTAGCGAATCTTCACCATAATTCCTTGCGATGTAAAAATAACTAGAAAATACAAACTTACTTGAGCAGCTTTAAAAATAAAATAAAATGAGTTCCTCTTCATAAGTAGAAACTCTCTATCCATGGTTGCCTTGAGAAGCTCTATCCTACTGACACCAAACTTTGAGGTAGCAAAAGCAGCAGGGTGGCTCTTGGTCCTGTCAAATGGCTCTAAAAGCTCATTATGAACAAATTGTCCTATGTGGAAGGAATGGAATGAATCAGCAAATTGCTTCACGGGCACGAAATGATATGGCATGTCACTCCTATACCAATATTGCTCTTGATCTTTCCTTGATGTCACCTTTTCAATGCATCCATATGAAGATATATATTAGCACCTTTCAAAAAAAATATCTTTAAAAATTAGAACGATCAAACGTCATAGCAATTTATAGATGATGCACATACTTCCTGCAAGAAGTCCGCAACACCCTTTCTCTGCGGGCATCTGAAGCCCATTGACTCAAAGAACTCGAGAACGTGTTCACGGGCTCCTTGGTACACAACATACCCATCAGAGAGGAGTATAATATCGTCAAATAAGTTGTATGTTTCTGGTGCCGGCTGGAGCAAGGAGATGACAGCAGTCCCACCAAGGACGTGGATAGTCTGCCTAATGGAGTTCACAATCTGGTATGTGGTTGAACTGTCCAGCCCAGTAGATATCTCATCCATGAACAGAGCTCTTGCTGGACCAACAAGCATTTCACCTAGCAATTAGAGATTTATAAGAAGCTTAATTCTTGAAGAAGATGATACATATGACTTAAAGCCGTTTTATCATGTCACTAAAAATCTCAAAGGTTTGTGTATATCAACAACACAAAAATCTTATTATATAACAAAGTTGAGACACTTATTTTGGGACGGAGGGAGTAGAATTTCATTCTACCATTAAGCATACCTGTTGTCACACGCTTCCTTTGTCCACCGGATATACCCCTTAACATGTCATTTCCTACCACTGTGTCAGCACAGATATCCAATCCTAGCACCTGCGGGTTTGTAACATAGTAGCAGACAGTGAGCTGATTAAGAAGAAAATATCCCAATAAAAACGATCCTTCTATTTCTAGCATTAAATCTACAACTGCATGCTGTACCTTCAGTATATACTCTGTAACAACGTTGTATTCTTGTCCTCCCATTGCTGAGGCCTACATGAGTAGATTAAATACTTAAGTGGTAGTTACTCCGCTAATAAAAAACACAATACATATGAGTAATCATCTCCAAATGTTCGTTGTCAGAGCTCTTATGTGAAAATAACCTCACCTTCATATAAACATCGATATCATTATCTGGCTTGATGTTCTCTGTATTTTCCCTTCTTGCTAACTCAGTCAACATTTCTAGAAGAAGCAGAACAACAAAATTCAACAACCAATTACTTGGTCTCAGTTATACTATTATTCATTCAAGTTCATACCATATCGAGAGCCAACACCTTGGCAGCGTGCTGAAAAGGCCAAGGTCTCCCTTACAGTCATCTCCCCAGTGTGGAGATCATGCTGGCTGATGTACGCAGCTGTTCTTTCGGGGACAAATTCATTCATCTCATAGCCGTTGTAGGAAACCTTACCTGAAACCTGTCCGAAAGCGAAAAACACCCAAAATGGATTTATCCATGTTAACTCTGCTAGAGTATCCATCTATAGCTCAAGAAATAAACACTTAACACGTGGTTTGCGAACCTTGAGCTCCTTGTCAAGCTTCCCGGCCAATGCCAAGAGCAATGTGGTCTTGCCGGACCCGGGAGGTCCTAACAGCAAAGTCATCCTACAGAAAAAAAAACAAGACCATGGATTGTTAGCCCAGAACCGAGACGGGCAGTTTGGCATTATTCAAAACATAGTGTTAATGGTTTCACCTTCGTGGCTTGATGATCCCACTAACATCATGGAGTATGGTCATCGAATGCTTCCTTCGGGGAAAGATGTGGAGAGCATGCCCGATAGCCTAGAGCAAATCACCACCAAGAGAATACCTTAGCACATACGAAGGTATAAATCTTTGCATATTATGCAATCACATAGGCAAACGAGGAACATTATACATGAAGTTGGCCATGTCCAACATATGCCCGGTGGTGTATGTCCCTCTCTCTCTCGTAGGGAGGCTCAGGCGGCGATCAGATCTCGTCGGCCTCAGCCTCCTCTCCCAGCTCTCTCCCCCTCGCCGCCGCCGCCAGTGGTCACCTCCGGCAAAGCCCGGCCTGGTGACGGCGGCGGCGGGGATTTGCCCTCCCCTGCTTTCCATGGTGCGCCGAGCGGACGGCCTACATCAGCGTTTGTCTTCAGTCGGCGGCCATGGGCCTGGTGGTGGCGGCCTTTCTCTGCAACGGGGGAAGTCGGCCAGGGGGCGGAGCAGTCGTGGTGGACAGCCATGACGGATCTGCTCGTCCGCGTCCTCGGCGGAGCGGCGGCCTGCCAAAGGTTTGCCTGCTGCTGCGGGGGATACGGTGGGCGTGTGGCGCCGCTCGCCGACTGTTCTCGAGGCCGTTGCGGCTGCACCTTTGGGTTTGCTGGTCGAGCCAGTCTCGGGTGAAGAGACATCAGTGGCATGACCCCATCTGCAAGTGATCGCTTAGACAGGAGTGGGGATCTTGGATCTTCAGATCTAACGACAATGACAAATATGTTTTGCCGATTGATTATGTCACCACGGACGAGGATGGCGGAGCATGATGATCACGTGGGACCGTCGGAGCGTCCCATCGCGGGATTTGGCGGTGTGAGTGACATTTTTCCTTAATTCTCCGTGGCAATGTGCCACGGCGAACTTCGTTGTTTGAAGCTGTTGGCGGCGACCGACTCTTGTCGCGGCCCGACTGCCTGCTTTTGCAAGCCTGCTTCACTTGTAATGTAGTTGCTGAGATCGCGGAAAATGATGATGACAACACTAGTTCACTTTGATTTGGTGGTGCATCTCAAGCTCCGGGGTGAAAACCCAAGGATTGGCCGCATTGGTTATATCTGGCGTGATATTTACTATGTCGTTACCTTGTTGAAGGCATTGCTCGGATTTTCTCAGATTTGTTCTTCAGGGTGAAAACCAATGATCTACCCATCTGTGGTTGGATCAGGCAATGGTGAAGCTTGAGCGTTGTTCCCTTCCTGAAGGTGTTGTTGTTGAAGATTCCATCTCGTGCTACTGGTGTTGTCAAGTGATTATTGGTGCGGATATGGTTGCTGCTGTAGATTGTTGATCATTGTTCTGGTCGCTTCGGGATTTATTTTTTTTACTCCACCAAGGCATAGTTTCGGTCTTATATGGCTTTGCTAGTTGCCCGTGTGATTTTCGTGTGCGTGCGTTGGTGTTGGCTGTGTGCATCCTAACTATGTATAGGCCGGATGTGTTGTTCATTGTGTTTGTATCCCCTTGATGCTTCATTTTGAGTTAATAAAATTCACCCATTGTTGAAAAAATGTCCAACATATGCTCTATTAAATGCCATAGAGCCTCGTGGTGGCAATGTGATGACTGTTGCCAGGAATGGTGATTTCAATGATGCCATGATGCCATAGAGGGTGCAGTGGCAGTTGCCGGTCGTTATAGTGAGTGCGTATAGGCTACTGGATGAGGCGAGAGGGGGGAGGGTCCGTTCACATTGTCTTACTTTGATTTTTGAGGCGTAAGAGTTTTGTGGTCTATTTTGAGCTGAACCTTGTGTTTGCAAGATTTGTGAATCATTTGGTCGATGGCTATAGATATATGCACTTACTCGCCATTGTGTGGAGAACTATACTAAAAATATAGAGATAGAAATTTCTTTTGGAGCTCACGGTTTCATGTAATTAGACATTATTTTCAAGTTTTTGAAAATACTAAAAACAAACCCACATTTACACATGGATGTATTCTACCAGTGTGTAAAGTTTCATAACGGAATGATTTAACAAAAATCCACAAACTTGTTTTGTTGTGTGTAGCTTCATTAGTGGGAAATGATGCTAGTAAGCCCTCCTATCACACACAATAGGCAAAAACTATGATGTACATGTCACACACACCTTCAATAAAGTGTGTGCCATATCGAAATATCACACACATTTAAAAGATGATGTGTGATGTAGCCAACATCGCACACGGTTATGATAATACAACCTTGTGCGATGCCTTGCACACAATTTTTGTGAAAAAGTAATAATATGTGATATGTAGCCTATCATTTCACATGGTTTTAAAAACACACCCATGTGTGATGCCTTGCACATCATTTTGTAAAGAAACGTGTGTGATGTAGCCAACATCACATATGGTCATAAAAACACAGCCGTGTGTGATGTCTTAAAATGTATGAGATGTAACCCATCAATGCACATGGTAAAAACGCAACCACGTGTGATGTCTTATACATGCTTTTTACAAGCAAGACATATGTTGATGTAGCCTACTATCGTGCTTAGTTAGAAAGAACGCACCCATGTATAATGCCTTACACATATTTTTTCAAGCAATGCACAACCCCACTTTTTTGAGTTTTAAGGCGAATTGACATTTGCTTCATTGTATGACTTTGATACCTTTCTACGCTCAACATGCACTATGGCATCCTCCATATTAAAATTTGTTATTTTTCAGGTCCATTTGTTATTTAAGTCATTAAGTCGATTTCTAGGCATTTAATAGATATAATTCAAATATGAACTACAAGTACATGAAATAGTGCACAAAAATGATTTGAAAAACATAATTAGGGTATTGAGTATATTTCTATACCTTATAAATATATTTTTAAATCAAACATCTATGTGGCAAGAATCAAGCACAAACATTGAGTTTATCGAGGAACAAGGTCTTAATTCTAAAAAATGCAAATGAAGCATGAAAACTATGAAACTTTGAATGGTGTCATGATATGACCTCAATAGGTTGTGGTAGACATTGAGAAAGTTGTCACAAATTTTTTGCATGTAGACCGCTTAGAAATCAGACCATTGCGAGGAAGAATCATGGCTTCAATTTTGTTTAGGTTTGTAGGCAAATTGGCATTTGCTTCTTCATTTTATCTTGATTTTTTCTATACTCAACATACATCATAGCAGCGTTCATGTGAAAATTTAGCATTTTGCAGGATTCATTTGCTATATTTAATTCATTAGGTTGATTTCTGGGCATTAATGAATATAATTCAAATTTGAACCACGAGTACATGCAACAATGGACAGAAATGGTTTGGAAAATCATATTTAGAGTATTTAGTATACTTGTATGCCATATACAAGAAATGAAAAAGAAAGTTTAAACATCTTTGTGGCAAGAGTCAATCATAAACATTGAGTTTTATTGATTTTTTAATTATAAAAAAATTTAAATGAAGTCTGAAAACATGAAACTTGACATGGTGTCCTGATATAACCTCAATAGGTCATGGAAAAAATTGAGAAGGTTTAACGAAAGTTGTGATGTACGCTTCTTAGAAGTCGAACCATATGAGAGGAAGAATTTTGGTTTCGAGAGGAAATGCGCCAGCTTTGAAGGAGAATTGACATTTGCTTCATTTTTTGACCTTGAAACTTTGTTTATACTCAACATACACCATAACATCCTCCATGTTAAAATTTGGTATTTTTCAGGGTTCATTTGTTTTATTTAAGTCATCAAGTTGATTTCTAGGCATTCAATGGATAAAATTCAAATCTCAACTATGAGTACATGCAATAGTGCATAAATTAGTTTGAAAAATAATATTTAAGGTAGTGATTATACTTGTGTATGCCATATAAATAAATGAAAAGAAATTTCAAACATTTTTGTGTCAACATTCAACCAAATCCAAATGGTCACAAGGCACTATAATGTGCAACCACCTTCCATTTACTGGTAGGCAGTACACACAAGATTACCACATCATCGTCACAATTTCTATTTTTAATGATTTTAGCAACATGTCACCCACTGAAGCAAGAAGGTCACAATAACTATAACTTGCAGCCGCTCTACACTTACTGTTACGTCTTCATATACGGCGGGGATGTGGATGATTTACTATTCTCATATATTATTATTTTGTTATCAGTAAATGGATTGCTATAAATTCTTGCAACAGGAACTCTATTCGATCCACCACTCGAGCAACAAAATACAGAATATCATGCCATTTATTGTACCATAATCTAAGTTAACCGATCACAATTCAAATTCAGTACCCCTCCGATCCATGTTAATTGTCGCAGCTCTAGTACAACTTGTACTAAAGTTGTACTAAGGCTACCACAGTTGATATGAATCAAGAAACAAAACACAGAATATCCTGCCATTTGCTGTACCATAATCTAACGTTGACTGATCACGATTTAAATTCAGTACTTTTCTTTTCCTTTTATGCCTCTTTTTAGCTATATATAAGTATTGAGTTTGGACTTGCGATGTTGAACGTATCACGTACCAATATGGTCAATTTCTTTTCAAAATTTGTCATGACTTTTCTAGTGAAACGCTGATGCATGGAAAGAAGTACAGTGTATATGGAACCCACCAAGCGCGAGAGCGAGAGCGAGACTGTGTAAGTTGTTGGACGTTTACCTCCAGCGTGTTCCTGACGGAGTTGACGAGCGTGGGCAGGGCCCGGTTGCCGACGAGCACCTCCGCCTCCACCTCCAGCTTCTCGAACCGCACCTCGATGGTCGGGTAATCTATCCCCACCCTGCACAGAAATACGTACAGCAAGTTGATAGCTAGTGCGTACGTACCCCGCGTGAGCTCATGACGAACCTGTCCATGCGGTCCTTGAGTTTGAGGAGGAAGCGCTCGTGATCGTCGTCGGCGGCGCGGACGAGGCGGTCGATGAGCGCGCGGCTCTCGCGGGCGCCGAGCCTGCCGACGTCCACGTCGATCTTCTCGCCTGTCTCCGCCTGCAGGATCCCCCGCCGCACGCGGTCGTACGTCGGCAGCCGCTCCAGCGCCGCCCACCGCAGAGCCTCCTCGTCGTCCTCCTCGTCCTGGAAGCGCGACGACGACCGCGAGAACACGTCATCGCTGCTTCGCCAACTGTCCCGGCGCAGGCTCGCGATCTTATGGATCTCCCTCGACATACTGGCTATCCTGTTCTTGCTGCTTTTCTACTACAGATACACACTCTGCTCCTGTTTCTGTCTGAGCCAGCTCTGGAGACAGTTATATATCTGCCGCTGCATTAGAAGTTGCAATATATATACTCGGACGCAGGCGATGGAAGTGTATACGTTCTCCGCATGCGTTCAATTTTGACATGGACGCGTGCGCAAGACGAAGGTTCCGTGCGCATACGCCATAAGAACGTATGGGGACGGGCGTCCGTCGTCTAGCCTCTAATGCATGCATCCATTTCTGGCTGCTAGTTGATGCGCACTTGCCCGCTGACTCCGTCTCCTCTGTTTTCTCGAGGATCATTTTTCCTTCCATTTTACCAAGTCCGAAGCCACAACAGCGCGCGCAAGTGCACCAGAGTGAGACCATTTACCATCTTCCTGCTGACCGCCCGACCGCCGTAAAATCGACGGTGTGTGAATCTTCCAAAACAGAATTATATATGGACGACCATGCATGACGTCGCTCGCAGGGAGTTGATATATGTCTTCCACGAGTTCTTTCCGAGGAATTACAAACCCACTGGTCTTCGGATCAGACCAATACCATAGCTACAAACACTTTTAAGTCGGAGGAGACTTGCCAGATCAACTTCTCGAGCCTCTCCTTATTAAAAATAAGTTTTCCGAAGGTTCCGACAAGAAGTCTCAAAAAGAAACAAAGGTCTTACTAAACAAAGAAATGCCACAAGCGGCCAAAAATTAAAATCACAACCGGCGCCAAAAAGACTAGGAGACTAAACGCCTATCCTATTATTGAACCGCCATCCAAACCGGTTGTATGTATCCCGTGCAACCATCTCCCATCGGCTGCACCCAATATCCATATGCTCCCTCTGGTCCGCACGGCTGAGTAATGAACCACGTACGGATCCAAGTAGATGCTCTGAAGATGACCTGCAAAAAATTGGTGATGGTTTGTCTGTTAAAGGCAACGTCATTGCGACAATTCCATAAAGACCAAATAATGCACATGCTCCCACTCGGATATGTGCCGCGGACTTTGGCTCCACTCCAGCCAACCAGTTATCAAACAAATGTGATATCGTGAGAGGTGGAGATATGTTGAAGGTAACGTGAATAGTTCTCCAAAGCAGTTTAGCAAGCGGACATTTGATAAATAAATGCTCTATTATTTCATCCTGATCACAAAAGCAACATCTTTTACTTCCTTCTCACTTACGCTTAGCTAAATTATCTTTAATAAGAATGACACCCTTATGCACAAACCACATAAATACTTTTATCTTCAAGGGCACCTTAACTTTCCAAATATGTACCGTCCTCGGGATAGTCCCGGTATTAATCAAGTCCGTGTACATGGGTTTAACCAAGAAGACTCCTGACCTGGAAAGCTTCCATTGCAGAGTGTCTGGTACATCCAAAAGGTTAACCTCCATTAACCTACGCATAAGATGTAACCATCTATCCCAACACTCAGCAATAACAGATCGCCTAAACTGTATGTTAAGAGGAATGGAACCCAACACTGTAGCAACAGAAACCTCTTTCTGTTGTGCAATTAAAAAACAGTATAACACAGCTACCTAGGAGCCTCCACAGTGTTTTCACGCTCTCAGCCATCGGATCGTTGAAACGTACGATCAAGATCATCCCTGGTCGACACAGGTTGCTCACGCGCTGCATTCTATTGGAGAACGTAGTAATTTCAAAAAAATTCCTACGCACACGCAAGATCATGGTGATGGCATAGCAACAAGAGAGGAGAATGTTCGTCCACGTACCCTCGTAGACCATAAGCGGAAGCGTTATCACAACGCGGTTGATGTAGTCGTACGTCTTCACGATCCGACCGATCCAAGCACCGAACGTACAGAGCCTCCGAGTTCAGCACACGTTCAGCTCGATGACGATCTCCGGCCTCCGATCCAGCCGAGCTCCGGAGATGAGTTCCGTCAGCACGACGGCGTGGTGACGATGATGATGTTCTACCGGCGCAGGGCTTCGCCTAAACTCCACGATGGTATGACCGAGGTGGAATATGGTGGAAGGGGCACCGCACACAGCTAAGGAACGATCCGTAGATCAACTTGTGTGTCATGGGGTGCCCCCTTCCCCCGTATATAAAGGATCAAGGGAGGAGGAGGCCGGCCCTAGGAGGAGGGCGTGCCAAGGGAGTCCTACTCCCACCGGGAGTAGGATTCCTTCTTTCCTAGTACAACTAGGAGTCCTTCCATGTATTAGGAGTAGGAGACAAGGAAGGGGAAGAGAGAAGGAAAGGAAGGAGGGGGTGCGGCCCCTCCCACTAGTCCAATTCGGACTAGGCCATGGGGGGGCGCGCGGCCTGCCCTAGGCAGCCCTCTCTCTTTCCCTTGAGGGCCCAATAAGGCCCAATACTTCTCCCGGCGAATTCCGTAACTCTCGGTACTCGAAAAATACCGAATCACTCGGAACCTTTCCGAACTCGAATATAGTCGTCCAATATATCGATCTTTACGTCTCGACCATTTCAAGACTCCTCGTCATGTCCCCGATCTCATCCGAGACTCGAACTCCTTGGTACATCAAAACTCATAAACTCATAATATAAGCATCATCGAAACCTTAAGCGTGCGGACCCTACGGGTTCGAGAACTATGTAGACATGACCTAGAACTATTCTCGGTCAATAACCAATAGCGGACCTGGATGCCGATATTGGCTCCTACATATTCTACAAAGATCTTTATCGGTCAAACCGCATAACAACATACGTTGTTCCTTTGTCATCGGTATGTTACTTGCCCGAGATTCGATCATCGGTATCCAATACCTAGTTCAATCTCGTCACCGGCAAGTCTCTTTACTCGTTCTGTAATGCATCATCCGTAACCAACTCATTGGTCACATTGCTTGCAAGGCTTATAATGATGTGCATTACCGAGAGGGCCCAGAGATACCTCTCCGACAATAGGAGTGACAAAACCTAATCTCGAAATACGCCAACTCAACATGTACCTTCGGAGATACCTGTAGTACTCCTTTATAATCACCCGATTCGTTGTGACGTTTGGTAGTACCAAAGTGTTCCTCCGTAAACGGAGTTGCATAATCTCATAGTTACAGGAACATGTATAAGTCATGAAGAAAGCAATAGCAACATACTAAGCGATCAAGTGCTAAGCTAACGGAATGGGTCAAGTCAATCACATCATTCTCCTAATGATGTGATCCGTTAATCAAATGACAACTCTTTTGTCCATGGCTAGGAAACATAACCATCTCGATAAACGAGCTAGTCAAGTAGAGGCATACTAGTGACACTATGTTTGTCTATGTATTCACACATGTATTATGTTTCCGGTTAATACAATTCTAGCATGAATAATAAACATTTATCATGAAATAAGGAAATAAATAATAACTTTATTATTGCCTCTAGGGTATATTTCCTTCAGTCTCCCACTTGCACTAGAGCCAATAATCTAGTTCACATCGCCATGTGATTTAACACCAATATTCATATCTCAGATATGATTAACACCCATAGTTCACATCATCATGTGACCAACATCCAAAGGGTTTACTAGAGTCAATAATCTAGTTCACATTGCTATGTGATTAACACCCAAAGAGTACTAAGGTGTGATCATGTTTTGCTCGTGAGAGAAGCTTAGTCAACGGGTCTGTCACATTTAGATCCGTATGTATTTTGCAAATATTTTATGTCCACAATGCTCTGCACGGAGCTACTCTAGCTAATTGCTCCCACTTTCAATATGTATCTAGGTTGAGACTTAGAGTCATCTGGATCAGTGTAAAAGTTTGCACTGATGTAACTTTTACAACAAACTCTTTTATCACCTCCATAATCGAGAAACATCTCCTTAGTCCTTACTAAGGATATTCTTGACCAATGTCCAAATGATCTACTCCTAGATGACTATTGTACTCCTTGCCAAATTCAGAGCAAGGTATACAATAGGTCTGGTACATAGCATAGCATACTTTATAGAACCTATGGTGAGGCATAGGGAATGACTTTTCATTCTCTTTCTATTTTACGATGTGGTCGGGATTTGAGTCTTACTCAATTTTATACCTTTGCACAGAGGCAAGAACTCTTTCTTTGACTGTTCCATTTTGAACTATTTCAAAATCTTGCCAAGGTATGTACTCATTGAAAATCTTATCAAGCGTCTTGATCTATCTCAATAGATCTTGATGCTCAATATGTAAGCAGCTTCACCGAGGTCTTTCTTTGAAAAACTCCTTTCAAACACCCCTTTATGCTTTGCAGAATAATTCTACATTATTTCCAATCTACAATATGTCATTCACATATACTTATCGAAATCTTGTAGTGCTCCCACTCACTTTCTAGTAAATCTGAGCTTCATTGCAAGTCAGTATAAACTATATGCTTTGATCAACTTATCAAAGCGTATATTCCAACTCCGAGATGCTTGCACCAGTCCATAGATGGATCGCTGGAGCTTGCACATTTTGTTAGCACCTTTAGGATTGACAAAACCTTCTGGTTGCATCATATACAACTCTTCTTTAATAAACCCATTAAGAAATGCAGTTTTGACATCCTTTTGCCAGATTTCAAAAAATGTGGCAATTGCTAACATGATTCGGACAGACTTTTAAGCATCGATACGAGTGAGAAAATCTCATTGTATTCAACATCTTGAACTTTGTCAAAAACCTTTTTCGACAAGTCTAGCTTTGTAGATAGTCACACTACTATCAGCGTCCGTCTTCCTCTTGAAGATCCATTTATTTTCTATGGCTTGCCGATCATCGGGCAACTCCACCAAAGTCCACACTTTGTTCTCATACATGGATCTCATCTCAGATTTCATGGCCTCAAGCCATTTCGCGGAATCTGGGCTCATCATCGCTTCCTCATAGTTCGTAGGTTTGTCATGGTCAAGTAACATGACCTCCAGAACAGGATTACCGTACCACTCTGGTGCGGATCTCACTCCGTTTTACCTACGAGGTTCGGTAGTAACTTGATCTGAAGTTACATGATCATCATCATTAGCTTCCTCACTAATTGGTATAGTAGTCATAAGAACAGATTTCTGTGGTGAACTACTTTCCAATAAGGGAATAGGTACAGTTACCTCATCAAGTTCTACTTTCCTCCCACTCACTTCTTTAGAGAGAAACTCCTTCTCTAGAAAGGATCCATTATTAGCAACGAATGTTTTGCCTTCGGATCTGTGATAGAAGGTGTACCCAACAATTTCCTTTGGGTATTCTATGAAGACGCACTTCTCCGATTTGGGTTTGAGCTTATCAGGATGAAACTTTTTCACATAAGCATCGCAACCCCAAACTTTAAGAAACAACAACTTTGGTTTCTTGCTAAACCATAGTTCATATAGTGTCGTCTCAACGGATTTAGATGGTGCCCTATTTAACGTGAATGCAGTTGTCTCTAATGCATGATCCCAAAACGATATTGGTAAATCGGTAAAAAAACATCATAGATTGTACTATATCCAATAAAGTACGGTTATGACACCGGACACACCATTAAGATGTGGTGTTCCAGGTGGCATGAATTTGTGAAACTATTCCACATTGTTTTAATTGAAGACCAAACTCGTAACTCAAATATTTGTGTCCGCGATCAGATCGTAGAAACTTTACTTTTTCTTGTTACGATGATTTTTCCACTTCACTCTGAAATTCTTTGAACCTTTCAACTATTTCAGACTTATGTTTCATCAAGTAGATATACCCATATCTGCTCAAATCATCTTGTGAAGGTCAGAAAATAACGATATCCGCCACGAGCCTCAACATTCATCGGACCACATACATCTGTATGTATGATTTCCAACAAATCTGTTGCTCTCTCCATAGTACCGGAGAACGGCGTTTTAGTCATCTTGCCCATGAGGCACGGTTCGCAAGTATCAAGTGATTCATAATCAAGTGGTTCCAAAAGTCCATCAGTATGGAGCTTCTTCATGCGCTTTATACCGATATGACCTAAACGGCAGTGCCACAAATAAGTTGCACTATCATTATTAACTTTGCATCTTTTGGCATCAATATTATGAATATGTGCATCACTATGATCGAGAGCCAACAAACTATTTTCGTTGGGTGTATGACCATTGAAGGTTTTATTCATTTAAATAGAACAACAATTATTCTCTGATTTTAAATGAATAACCGTATTGCAATAAACATGATCAAATCATATTCATGCTCAACGCAAACGCCAAATAACATTTATTTAGGTTTAACACTAATCCCGAAAATATAGGGAGTGTGCGATGATGATCATATCAATCTTGGAACTACTTCCAACACTCATCGTCACTTTCCTTCAACTAGTCTCTGTTTATTCTCAGAACTCCTGTTTCGAGTTACTAATCTTAGCAACCGAACAAGTATCAAATACTCGGGGCTACTATAAACACTAGTAAGGCACACATCAATAATTTGTATATCAAATATACCCTTGTTCACTTTGCCATCCTTCTTATCCACCAAATATTCAGGGCATTTCCGCTTCAAAGAACCATTTCCTTTGGTGTAAACACTCGGCCAGGCTATGGTCCAGCTTTGGGCTTCTTCGCAGAATGACAACTTGCTTGTCTTTCCACTTGAAGTTCCCTTTCTTTCCCTTTGCCCTTCTCTTGAAACTAGTGGTCTTGTCAATCATCAACACTTGATGGTCTTTTCTTGATTTCTACCTTCGTCGATTGAAACATCATGAAGAGCTCGGGAATCGTTTTCGTCATCCCTTGCATACTATAGTTCATCATGAAGTTCTAGTAACTTAGTGATGGTGACTAGAGAATTCTGTCAATCACTATCTTATCTGGAAGATTAACTCCCACTTGATTCAAGCGATTGAAGTACCCAGACAATCTGAGCACATGCTCACTAGTTGAGCGATTCTCCTCCATCTTTTAGCTTTAGAACTTGTTGGAGACTTCATATCTCTCAACTCGGTATTTGCTGGAAATATTAACTTCAACTCTGGAAGATCTCATATGGTCCATGACGCTCAAAACGTCTTTGAAGTCCCGATTCTAAGCCATAAAGCATGGTGCACAAAACTATCAAGTAGTCATCATATTGAGCTAGCCAAACGCTCATAACGCCTCGCATCCGCTCTTGCAATAGGTCCGTCACCTAGCGGTGCATTAAGGACATAATTTTTCATGCAGCATTGAGGATAAACCTCGGATCGCGGATCCAATCCGCATCATTGCTACTAACATTTTTCAACACAATTTTTCTAGGAACATATCAAAATAAACATATGAAAGCAACAACGCAAGCTATTGATCTTACAACATAATTTGCAAAATACTACGGGACTAAGTTCATGATAAATTTAAGTTCAATTAATCATATTACTTAAGAACTCCCACTTAGGCAGACATCTCTCTAGTCATCTAAGTGATCACGTGATCCAAATCAACTAAACCATAACCGATCATCACGTGAGATGGAGTAGTTTTCAATGGTGAACATCACTATGTTGATCATATCTACTATATGATTCACGCCGACCTTTCGGTCTCCGTGTTCGAGGCCATATCTGCATATGCTAGGCTCATCAAGTTTAACTCGAGTATTCGCGTGTGCAAAACTGGTTTGCACCCGTTGTAGATGGACGTAGAGCTTACCACACCCGATCATCACGTGGTGTCTGGGCACGACGAACTTTGGCAACGGTGCATACTCAGGGAGAACACTTCTTGATAATTAGTGAGAGATCATCTTAAAATGCTACTGTCAATCAAAGCAAGAATAAGATGTATAATAGATAAACATCATATGCAATCAAAATATGTGACATGATATGGCCATGATCATCTTGCGCCTTTGATCTCCATCTCCAAAGTACTGTTATGATCTCTATCGTCACCGACACGACACCATGATCTTCATCATCTTGATCTATATCAATGTGTCATCACATGGTTGTCTCACCAACTATTGCTCTTGCAACTATTGCTATCGTATAGCGATAAAGTAAAGCAATTATTTGGCACTTGCATCTTATGCAACAAAGAGACATCCATAGGGCTTCTGCCAGTTGCTGATAACTTCAACAAAACATGATCATCTCATACAACAACTTATATCTTATCACGTCTTGACCATATCACATCACAACATGCCCTACAAAACAAGTTAGACGTCCTCTACTTTGTTGTTGCAAATTTTACGTGGCTGCTACGGGCTGAGCAAGAATCGTTCTTACCTACGCATAAAAACCACAACGATAGTTTGTCAAGTTGGTGTTGTTTTAACCTTCGCAAGGACGGGGCGTAGCCACACTCGGTTCAACTAAAGTTGGAGAAACTGACACCCGCTAGCCACCTGTGTGCAAAGCACAGCGGTAGAACCAGTCTCGCGTAAGCGTACGCGTAATGTCGGTCCGGGCCGCTTCATCCAACAATATCGCTGAACCAAAGTATGACATGCTGGTAAGCAGTATGACTTATATCGCCCACAACTCACTTGTGTTCTACTCGTGCATATAACATCAAACCATAAAACCTAGGCTCGGATGCCACTGTGGGGGAACGTAGTACTTTCAAAAAATTTCCTACGCACACGCAAGATCATGGTGATGGCATAGCAATGAGAGAGGAGAGTGTTCATCCACGTACCCTCGTAGACCATAAGTGGAAGCGTTATCACAACGCGGTTGATGTAGTCGTACGTCTTCACGATCCGACCGATCCAAGCACCGAACGTACGGAGCCTCCGAGTTCAGCACACGTTTAGCTCGATGACGATCTCCGGCCTCCGATCCAGCCGAGCTCCGGAGATGAGTTCCGTCAGCACGACGGCGTGGTGACGATGATGATGTTCTACCGGCGTAGGGCTTCGCCTAAACTCCGCGACGATATGACCGAGGTGGAATATGGTGGAAGGGGCACCGCACACAGCTAAGGAACGATCCGTAGATCAACTTGTGTGTCATGGGGTGCCCCCTGCACCCGTATATAAAGGATCAAGGGAGGAGGAGGCCGGCCCTAGGAGGAGGGCGCGCCAAGGGAGTCCTACTCCCACCGGGAGTAGGATTCCTTCTTTCCTAGTCCAACTAGGAGTCCTTCCATGTATTAGGAGTAGGAGACAAGGAAGGGGTAGAGAGAAGGGAAGGAAGGAGGGGGTGCGGCCCCTTCCCCTAGTCCAATTCGGACTAGGCCATGGGGGCGCGCCTGCCCTAGGCATCCCTCTCTCTTTCTGCAGGCCCAATAAGGCCCAATACTTCTCCCGGCGAATTCCCGTAACTCTCGGTACTCGAAAAATACCGAATCACTCGGAACCTTTCCGAACTCGAATATAGTCATCCAATATATCGATCTTTACGTCTCGACCATTTCGAGACTCCTCGTTATGTCCCCGGTCTCATCCGGGACTCTGAACTCCTTGGTACATCAAAACTCATAAACTCATAATATAACTATCATCGAAACCTTGCGTGCGGACCCTACGGGTTCGAGAACTATGTAGACATGACCTAGAACTATTCTCGGTCAATAACCAATAGCGGGACCTGGATGCCCATATTGGCTCCTACATATTCTACGAAGATCTTTATCGGTCAAACCGCATAACAACATACGTTGTTCCTTTGTCATCGGTATGTTACTTGCCCGAGATTCGATCGTCGGTATCCAATACCTAGTTCAATCTCGTCACCGCAAGTCTCTTTACTCGCTCAGTAATGCATCATCCCGTAACCAACTCATTGGTCACATTGCTTGCAAGGCTTATAATGATGTGCATTACCGAGAGGGCCCAGAGATACCTCTCCGACAATCGGAGTGACAAAACCTAATCTCAAATACGCCAACTCAACATGTACCTTGGAGATACCTGTAGTACTCCTTTATAATCACCCGCCACGTTGTGACGTTTGGTAGTACCCAAAGTGTTCCTCCGGTAAACGGGAGTTGCATAATCTCATAGTTACAGGAACATGTATAAGTCATGAAGAAAGCAATAGCAACATACTAAACGATCAAGTGGTAAGCTAACGGAATGGGTCAAGTCAATCACATCATTCTCCTAATGATGTGATCCCATTAATCAAATGACAACTCTTTTGTCCATGGCTAGGAAACATAACCATCTCTGATAAATGAGCTAGTCAAGTAGAGGCATACTAGTGACACTATGTTTGTCTATGTATTCACACATGTATTATGTTTCCGGTTAATACAATTCTAGCATGAATAATAAACATTTATCATGAAATAAGGAAATAAATAATAACTTTATTATTGCCTCTAGGGCATATTTCCTTCACATTCTTGTGGGCTGCTACTCCGCACAGCGAGTTGGCTTTCCTCTCCATAATCGGGCCTTCGAAGGCCCACGTCTTTCCATTTGGATGGTAACGCTAACAGCCCAGGTCGTGTACTTTCCATCGCAATCCTCCCCAACCGAGCAGTTCCTCTGTTCCTTCCACGCCACGGTTTCTCGTTCCTCGATGCGCCGCCATTCTTTCCTCATCGATGCGCCGCCATTCCAACATTGGCAAGCTTCTTCGGCACGGCCGCCGCAGCCGCCATGGACGAACGATGCAAGATATGAAATTAAAAAACAGTAAGCAGAGGAAGAGTACAGAGCGGGTGGACGGAATCGGCACGGAGGCGGCCCTCTCTCCAAAGATGGTGACACAGATGGGCAGCGGAGGGATGTTTTCTCACCTTCCTGTGTTGTTGTGATGGCAAGATGATACAGGAGATGAGGGGATGGGGGTGACAGTATTGCTCTTCTCCGTTGAGATCCAAGTAAGCACTTATCATATTGGAACTGTCCTACACCGGGTTTTTTTGCAGGAAATAATGAGATGATCTACCATGTTTACATGAGGACATGTATGTACTGCATCTGCTTCCCTGTTTATTCAAAAAACAATTCACAGGAAATAATGAGATGACCTTCCATATCTTTATGTTTAGGCTGTCAGTTGTGCTTGATTAATTAAGCTCTGGGGTACCTAGAGTAATCACAATGCATGGACAAGTGACCATCCAACACTGTTGGTGTGCTTCTTAGACGTCATGTCCTATTCATGATTTGGAGCTACACATATACACTATTGGTTGAAAATGGGTGAGCAGAACACAAGTCGATGGAGAGAAAGTTATGATTCAGTTATATATACATTTCTTGTCGTGGTTCTAAGTCTGACAGTAGAATGGGGGGTAGGTATAGAGAGGCAAGATCCTAGCTATGGAGCAGTTGTGAACACAAGGATGTATGAGTTCAAGCCCTTCTCGGAGGAAGTAACAGCCCTACGTCTCGGAGCCCGGAGGCGGTCGACTGAATTATGTGTGTATGGATTACAGGGGTGCGAACCCTTTACACTGAGGAGGGGGTGGCTTATATAGTGTCCGCGGACCCTCCGCCCTCGAAGAACGCAGGTTTAAAGTACATTAAGTCTAGGCGCATCGGTAACGCCTTACATAAAGTGTCCTAAATGCCATAAAGACTACTTAATTACAAACCGTTTGGATGCAGAGTGGCTCTTGATCTCCTGGTGGTCGAGTGAGTCTTCATGGTCGAGTCCTTCGAGTCCGTCGAGTGAAGTCCCTCTTGGTCGACTGGAAGGCACTTTCTTCTAAGTGAGTCTTCATCATTAGCCCCCGAATGGATCGAGGTTTGAGTGAGGAAGGAGTCGATATTATTTCCAACCTGCTTTTATGTTCTGGATATGTATCGTCTTGGACCAATAATCTCTTCGTTGATAACAACAACTTTTCTTCAGTCGCCCTGATCCATTCTTTTCTCTCGTCGAGTGAACTTTTGAACTTAGTAGTTTCCGAGCGACGGATCGCAGGAAATCTCTCGTCTGACAGATCGATCTGCTGTTAGCGGATTTTGTGGGATCTGAATCTTGGGAAGCGCGCGAAACGGGGCGGACCATGGCGCCCGGATGGGATAGGGCATAGACGCCTCGATTCCCGCGCCGTCTTTTTCGCCACGTATCGCGTACGCGCGACTATTTCTGGATGTGATTGGATTGCCTGGGCCCACTTGTCATTCACTCGGAAGCGGCTCTATAAAATGTGTCCGGTGAGGGTTTTTGAACGAGACTTCTCAATTCCCCTTCGCCCCTCCTCCTCCGCTCAAGATCGCCGCCCTCGCCTCTGCCCAACCACTCCTCGTGCGCCTCGATGGCAACAATGGTGAAGGAGAAGACGGCGGCTCTGGAGCGCGTGAAGAAGGCGACGGCGACGGGGAAGGCGAAAGGGAGAGCGACTAGTCGGAGAGGATCCTCGTCCAGGTCCCGCCTGTCGCAAGGCTGGGTCCAAGGGGATTGGATCTGGTCGACCATCACCGAGAAGGATCTCACGGATATGGCCAACGACGGTTTGATCCCCCACGGAGCAGCGAGGCTCCCGAGGAACGAGTGGCAACCACAGCCGGAAGAGGGTGAGTGTGTTCTTCTGGCTACCCACGTCGACCGTGGGTTCTCTCTGCCTTCGAGTGTTTTCTTCCGTGGTTTCTTGAATTTCTTTGGGGCGCAACTCCACCACTTCAATCCGAATTCCATCGCCTACCTTGCTGCCTTCGTGTCCATGTGTGAGAACTTCCTGGGCTGCCGACCGCACTGGGGGCTGTTCAAGCATATATTCACTTGTCATTCTCAGACCGTGAAAAAGGCGAGTCCAGATGACGATAAGACCAAGGTTATTCAGATGTGTGGAGGTCTGGGGATTCAGATGAGGAACAAGAGCACCTTTCCGGCCATGACCCTCCCTGAGTCGGTCAGAGGATGGCAGTCGACTTGGTTCTATCGCTAAAGCGAAGTCGACGCCAGGCGGTCGAGTGGTCTCCTCCGTTCTCTATGGACCGAGCGCAGAAGCCCTCTTCTCTGAAGGTGCTCCCTGAGGAGAAAGCCCAAGTGAAGATGTTGATGGAGCGCGTAGTCCAGTTAGTTCGGGAAGGAGCGACGGGTATGGACCTTCTGGAGGTCTTTCTTAGGCGACGCATCCAACCTCTTCAGTACCGAGGCCATTGCATGTGGCTGTACTGCGGAACCGAGGATGAGACTCGAATCAATCTAGAAGCAGTCGACGACGCCACACTGGAGAGGTGGATGGCCACGGTCACTGGGAACAAAGACAACCCTCGGGGAGCCAGGAGGATTCCGCCACTCGACCATTCTAGCACTCCAGACAAGGTATGCTCACTTTATTTCCAATTGTAATCTTGCCATACTTTTTCTGCTTTTGCTGCAAATTGGTCGATTGATCTTTGTCTTGATGTCTGTCAGGCCCTCACCGAACTATACTCGATGCCCAATGGAGCGCAGACTCCGACTGAAGAGGAGGAAGCAAGTGGGGGCGAAAGCCAGGAGGAGTGGGACTTGGATGCTGCTGAAGATGATGATGATGACGACTCCGATGGGAAGGAAGAAGAAGAGGAGGAGGAGGAGGAAACCGCACCGCCTCGCACGGAAAGACGATCGAAGCTCATTCATGACCCTGCGACTGAACGTGGCAAGGGGGTCGCGATCGTCAGCATGTGATCGACCAAGCGCCCTCGGACCACTTCTCCGGCGCCGACTGAGAAGGCTCCGAAGCAATCTCGAACGGCGCCCTCGAAACCGGCGAAGGTCTTGCCGAAGATGAAGGTGTCGATTCCCACCATATCAGGGTAAAAATGCTATCTGAGTCTTCTTGCTCTACACGAGTTTATTTTTGGTCGACTCACGAGTTAACCGACTGATTTTTGGAATTGCAGTGCTGCTACTTCTGATACCTCGGCCAGGGCTGACGATCATGAGATGGAAGATGCCGCAACCTCAAAACCTGGTACCACTCTCTTAATTCCGTTTTTTAGTCAATTGGCTCTTGGTCTCTAATTCTGATTCTTTTCTGTAGTTCCATCCAATGTCGTTATCACCCTTCCTGACGACGACGACGATGAGGAACCGCTGAAGCACAGGAGGAGCAGGAAAGCGTCTGCTGGCAGGGTGACTCAGGACGTGCCAGCACCCGAGACACTGGTCGCAGAGGAGGAGAACACCACTCGGCACACCGTATCTTTCGCGGTACCGTTGACGAGTGCTCACCCCACGTCGTCGAGTGCTGCACAGCCTTCACTCTTCTCGACCCACTACGTCCCAGAGGACCAAGCCAGTGCTGCAAAAGAAGCGATACGCCAGGTGGGAGTCATGATGGAGCAGGTGAAGGCCATCCGGGAGGCTAGCCAGGCAGCCTATGACGCCAGTTCCGCTCTTCAAAGCAACATTCAGGTCAGTCGGTCATCGCCTGTTCTGTTAGGATATGATCTCTGAAAATTCTTCTTTCCGAAATCCGTAGTGATTGTCCTACACCCACTGGGTGTGTCGATTGAAAATTCGAACTAGTGGGGGCACGCTGAGTGCACCCACTGGGTGTAGTCCCCAAGGCTATGGTGGACTGCTGGCAGTCGACCATAGTCGTTATATTTCAAACTTTTTTCCTTCTTTCGATTAGGTCGAACGGACTTTCAGACCGGTGGGGGCACACTGAGTGCACCCACTGGGTGTAGTCCCGAGATCGTGGTCGATCACCGGCGATCGGCTACGATCAAGAACACGTCCTGTTTTTTTTATTGGTCGACTGGTCGACTCTTCTTTGATAGAACTAGTGGGGGCACGCTGAGTGCACCCACTGGGTGTAGTCCCCGAGACTATGGTCGAATGTTTGCATTCGGTTGTAGTCTTAGAAACGTATGGTTTTTCCTTAGTCACTCGGAAGTGAATTGTTTTTGACATCTGTCGATTGATTCTTCATAGAAATCATGTGACCTTGCGGCTCGTTACACCGAGCTGGAGAACAAGCATATCCAGCTCGAGCTTGATCTGAAGCTGGACCAGGAGAATCTGGCGAAGGCGAAGGAAGAAGCTAAAGGTATATTTGGTGAGGCTTCCGACGACTGCCTTTGCCCCTCATTTGATTCAAATTCTGACCTTGCTGCGACTTTGCAGGCAAAGTGAAGGAAGCCCAGAAGAAGAAAGACCTTGAGTTGGCTGAGATGCAGAAGACAGCTTTAGAGAAGACCAAACTCGCAGACGAGAAGTTGGCTTCGGTTACCAAGCTTGAAGAAGAAAACACCAATCTGAAAGTTGCTCTTGCTATTGCCAACAAGGAGGTTAGTCGACGGAAAAGAGACAAAGTTGCTCTGAATGACAAGGCCAGTCAGTTGGCTGGGAAGAAGAATGATCTGGAGGCCTATCTGAGCGGACTCGCCAAGAAGTTGTTCCTCATGCTCGAAGGTAATCCTTTGCGCCAAACAATCATTTTTACAGTGATCTTTCCATTCGACCATTGCCTTGACTCGGTGATTGTGCTTGCAGAATTTTGCCAAAACTTTGAAGAGGAGACTGGTCGACTGGAACCAAACCTGGACCCCATCAACTCTCCGGTGAATGATGAAGTTGCCATGAACGTGTTCCGGCTCGAGTCTCGCGTTGCTGCTGTCATTGACTATCTTGCAAGGCTGAAGGTCGCCACTTCCGCATTGACACTACGCCCGCCCGTGGAGACGCTCCAAAATGACCTCGAGTCTCGATGACTCGACTAAACACATCCCCCGGTCGAGTGCAGGAGTGGAAGAAGTCTTCTGCCAGGTGTGGTGCAGATGTCGCTCTGTGTTTGGCCCGAGTCCATTGCAAGGATGCACGAGAGGACAAGCTGGCGGCTCTTCGGGTGGCTAACACCAAGAAGCATGATTTCCGGTCTTTCATGGAGACTTTCATCGCTGCTGCCACTCGGATCGCGGACGGAATTGATCTTGATGAGTTTGTTGCACCTTCCAGCCCTCCACAGGAGGGGTAAAAAACTTCTTGAGCTCGACACTTTAAATTTGCCTCGGTATGCCGAGTGATTTTGTAACCGATAAACCTTAACAGGCTTAGCGCCTGAGCACTTTCGGTTCCATTAGGTATTTATCCGAACTTGGATTCGACGTTCGAATATGCTTGCATTTGGCTTGAGATTTCTTTTGCAGGTTAAAGCGAGGTGCTCATTGTAGTCGACTTGTTCCCCAATTCGCTTAGGCAGGCACTGGGCTGCGGCTAAGCCTCCGAGTGGGAGGCATGCTCTCCACTCGGTAGGAATTTTATAACTTAGGCGAGCACTGGGCCGCAGCTAAGCCCCCGAGTGGAAGGTCTGCTCTCCACTCGGTAGGATTTTTATATCTTAGGCGAGCACCGGGCTGCAGCTAAGCCCCCGAGTGGGAGGTCTTCTCTCCACTCGGTAGGATTTTATTACTTAGGCGAGCACCGGGCTGCAGCTAAGCCCCCGAGTGGGAGGTCTGCTCTCCACTCGGTAGGATTTTTATATCTTAGGCGAGCACCGGGCTGCAGCTAAGCCCTCGAGTGGGAGGTCTGCTCTCCACTCGGTAGGATTTTATTACTTAGGCGAGCACCGGGCTGCAGCTAAGCCCCCGAGTGGGAGGTCTGCTCTCCACTCGGTAGGATTTTTATTACTTAGGCGAGCACAGGGCCGCAGCTAAGCCCCCGAGTGGGAGGTCTTCTCTCCACTCGGTAGGATTTTTATAACTTTGTACTTGTGGCATAGCTCGGAGGAGAGGGTCGCAGTCGACCTGCACCTCGTCCTCCTTGCGACCGCACGTTGTACTTGTGGCGTAGCTCGGAGGAGAGGGTCACAGTCGACCTGCACCTCGTCCTCCTTGCGACCGCATGTTGTACTTGTGGCGAGCTCAAGGAGAGGGTCACATCGACCTGCACCTCGTCCTCCTTGCGACAAGACGTTGTACTTGTGGCGAGCTCGGAGGAGAGGGTCGCGATCGACACGCACCTCGTCCTCCTATGCGACCGCATGTTGTACTTGTGGCGAGCTCGGAGGAGAGGGTCATGATCGACCTGCACCTCGTCCTCCTTGCGACCAAGACGTTGAATTTGTACTTAGGCGAGTACTTAGACTGCAGCTAAGCCTCCGAGTGGGAGTCGGCTCACCACTCGGTAGGATTTTATTGAAACTTAGGCGAGTGCTTGGACTGCAGCTAAGCCCCCGAGTGGGAGTCTGGCTCACCACTCGGTAGGATTTTATTGAAACTTAGGCGAGTGCTTGGACTGCAGCTAAGCCCCTGAGTGGGAGTCTGGCTCACCACTCGGTAGGATTTTATTGAAACTTGGGCGAAACGGATTCGCAGCTAAGCCCCCGAGTGGGAGGCTGGCTCACCACTCGGTAAGGATTTCTTTACAAACTTAGGCGAAACGGATTCGCAGCTAAGTCACCCACTGAGGGGGAAATTTTTACTGAACAAATAAAATTGACAAAAATCATTGGGGAAATTATGACACTATTATCTTGTGAAACATGGACTACAGAAGTACTTTTATTACAACTCATCCGAGTGAAAACTTAAGTGTAAAATGGGCGGAGCAGCTCCGCGTTCCAATCTCGGGGCTCGTCGATATTGTGCTTGATGTTGTAGAGACGGTACGCTCCGTTGTGGAGAACCTTGGTGACGATGAAGGGTCCTTCCCAAGAAGGAGCAAGCTTGTGTTGTTTCTGCTGATCCACTCGGAGAACCAAATCTCCTTCCTGGAAGGCTCGACTCTTCACATTTCTAGCATGGAAGCGACGCAAGTCCTGTTGGTAGATGGTCGATCGGATCAGAGCCATCTCCCTTTCTTCCTCTAAAAGGTCGACTGCGTCCTGCCGCGCTTGTTCCGCTTCAGTTTCGTTGTAGAGCTCAACTCGAGGAGCATTGTGGAGAAGATCACTCGGCAAGACTGCTTCAGCTCCATAGACCAAGAAGAATGGAGTTCTTCTGGTCGACCGATTAGGCGTGGTCCGCAGACCCCAAAGCACTGAGGGAAGTTTGTCGACCCATGCTCCAGCCGCATGCTTGAGATCACGCATCAGTCGGGGTTTCAATCCCTTGAGATTCAAGCCATTGGCTCGCTCTACTTGTCCATTCGACTGTGGGTGGGCGACTGAAGCGTAGTCGACTCATGTGCCTTGAGATGTGCAGAATGCTCTGAATTCCTACGAATCGAAGTTCGACCCATTGTCAGTGATGATGCTGTGTGGAACTCCATACCTGAATATCAGTTCTCGATGAAGTCGACAAAGAAGATCAAGCGCCAAGGTTTTTGATGGGTTTAGCCTCAATCCACTTGGTGAACTTGTCGACTACCACCAGTACATGCGTGAAACCGCTTCGACCTGTTCTCAAGGGGCCTACCATATCCAACCCCCATACTGCGAAGGGCCAGACGAGTGGTATGGTCTTCAGAGCCGACGCAGGCTTGTGTGACATGTTGGAGTAAAACTGACATCCCTCGCACTTATCCACTATCTCCTTTGCCATCTCATTCGCCCTTGGCCAATAAAATCCGGCTCGGTATGCTTTGGCCACGATGGTCCGAGAGGACGCATGATGGCCACAGGTCCCCGAGTGGACATCATCAAGAATTATTCGACCTTCTTCTGGCGTTATGCGCCGACCAACTCGATCGTGATTTCTCAGATAGCTGTCCCTTGATCACAAGAAGGCTTTGGATCGGCGGACGATCTGTCGAGCCTCTTCTTCGTCCTCTGGGAGCTCTTTTCTTAGGATATACGCGATATATGGAACTGTCCACTCGGGAGTAATCACTAAAACCTCCATGACCAAGTCGACCACCGCTGGAACTTCAACTTCAGTCGGATCTGTGGCACTCTTGGGCTGCGGAGCTTCTTCAGTAAAAGGATCTTCTTTGACTGATGGAGTATGGATATGCTCCAGAACACACCACGGGAATGGCTTCTCTTTTGGAACCTATCTTCGCCAAATCATCACCGCTTGATTTTTTCATCGGGGTATATGATGGAGCTCTAACCCTCAAACTTCTTTTCTAGCTTCCTCATTTGCATTGCAAGATCCAATCATAATTTGGGCTTCTAACGTCCCACTCCTTCATCACTTGGTTGACCACCAAATTTGAGTCGCCATAAACCATAAGGCGACGGACGCCGAGTGAGATGGCCATGCGCAACCCATACAAGAGGGCCTCATATTCTGCCTCATTGTTGGAGGAGTCAAAGTGAGTCTGGAGCACATATCTGAGCTTATCTCCTCTGGGGGAAACCAGGACAACCCCAGCACCGGAGCCATCCAACATCTTAGAGCCATCAAAGAACATGGTCCAATGCTCCGAGTGAACTTCAGTCGACTGCTGTTGTTCAATCCACTCGGCAAGGAAATCTGCTATCGCTTGGGACTTAATGGCTTTCTTTGCCTCAAACTTGATATCAAGGGGAAGGAGTTCAATCGCCCATTTCGCCACTCGACCAGTTGCATCTCTGTTGTGTGTAATCTCTAAAAGTGGAGCATCGACGATCGTAATGGAATGATCGGAGAAATAATGAGCAACCTTCTTCGTGGTCATGTAGATTCCATACACAAGCTTCTGATAATGAGGGTATCTTTGCTTGGATGGGGTCAAAACTTCAGAGAGATAATACATTGGGCGCTGAACTTTGAAGGCTTTCCTTCTTCTTCCCGCCGACCGTAAGCCTTAATCAGATCGACGGCTTGTCCTGTGGCTGCAATATAAAGCAACAGAGGCTCTTTGCTGATTGGAGCAGCAAGCACCGCTGGGTGGAGAGCGAGCTTTAGCTCGGCAAATGCCGATCGCTTCGAGTCCACTCGAACTTGTGCGCCTTCTTCATCACTCGGTAAAGAGGCAATGCCTTTTCACCGAGTCGTGAGATGAATCGACTTAATGCGCCAAGCATCCAAGAAGCTCGGACATCGTGCACCCGCGCGTATGTTTCATTCGAGTATAGTGCCGATTTTTTCTGGATTAGCGTCGATTCCTCGTTCGGAAACGAGAAAACCGAGTAACTTGCCACCAGGAACTCCGAATGTGCACTTTGATGGATTGAGCTTGATATCATACCTTCTGAGGTTGGCAAATGTTTCGGCTAGGTCAGTCAGCAGGTCGGAACCTTTTCGTGACTTGACCACGATATCATCCATATACGCTTCCACATTCCGACTGATTTGAGTGAGCAAACACTTCTGAATCATTCACATAAACGTGGCTCCGGCATTCTTGAGGCCGAATGGCATGGTGATATAGCAGAAGCACCTGAATGGAGTGATGAAAGCTATTTTTATCTCATCGGGTCTGTACAGACGGATCTGATGGTACCCGGAATAGGCGTCTAGAAAAGACAATCTCTCGCATCCCGCGGTCGAGTCAACAATTTGATCAATGCGAGGGAGAGGAAAATGATCTTTGGGGCAGGCCCGATTGATGTGCTTGAAATCAATGCACATTCTGAGTGAGTTGTCCTTCCTAGGAACCATGACGACATTGGCGAGCCACTCGGAGTGGTATATCTCTCGGATAAATTCTGCCTCCAATAGTCGAGCCAACTCCTCACCAATAGCTTTTCTCTTCTGGACGGCGGACCACCGAAGATGTTCTTTGACTGGTTTTGCTGCTGAGTCGACTCTAAGACGATGCTCAGCCAGTCCCCTGGGAACACCCGGCATGTCAGCTGGCTTCCATGCAAAGATGTCCCAGTTCTCACGGAGGAACTGGATGAGCGCTTCTTCCTATTTCGGGTCGAGTGTTGTGGAGATATGGGTTGGAGCTGCATTGGGGGTCGGTCGGGTGAATGTGGACGGGCTTCGTCTCACCGGACTGAAAAATGACGACTGTGGCGAGCTTCTTGGCTCATGACAAATCACTCGGATCTGCATTTTGCTTATATCCTTCTAGCTCGACGCTGTCACGGGAATCGGCAATCTTTGAACCTTTCGAAACACTCTTACGCTTTTTCCGATCACCGGAGGATGGTGATCACGCCTTTGGGGCCGGGCATCTTCAGTTTGAGGTACACATAACATGGTCGAGCCATGAACCGTGCGTAAGCTGGTCTCCCCAAAATAGCGTGGTAAGCCTGAAAATCTACAACCTCAAACGTCAGCTTCTCTTTGCGAAAATGCTTTGAATCACCGAACACCACGTCCAGAGCTATTTGGCCGAGTGACTCGGCTTTCTTTCCTGGTATAACTCCATGAAAACTCATGTTACTGGTGCCCAGTCGGGACATCGGAATGCCCATTCCTTTCAGCGTGTCCGCATACAATAAGTTCAGCCCACTATCACCGTCCATTAGCACCTTCGTCAGTCGAGTGCCTTCGACAACCGAGTCGACCACCAAAGCTTGCCTCCCAGGGGTGGCTATATGAGTCGGGTGATCGGACTGGTCGAATGTAATGGGAGTTTGGGACCATCTCAAATAACTGGGTGTCGCCGGGGCGACCATGTTCACCTCACGGTTAATAACCTTCAGTCGGCTCTTGCTTTCCACATCCGCAAAGATCATCAGAGTGGAGTTAACATGAGGATATCCTCCCTCACTATCTTCCTTGTCTTCGGCTTTGTCCGACTCCTTTTCCTTGTCCTTGGACTGTTTTCCTTGGAACTGCTGGATCAGGAGTCGACACTGGCGAGTGGTATGCTTCGGGTAAATGATATTACCCTCTTCGTCTTTCTTCGTGTGGATGTGACACGACATATCCATCACGTCATTTCCTTCCTTATCCTTCACCTTCTTGGGGTTCCAGGATCCTTTGGGTTTTCCTTTGAACTTGCCCTGAGTCACGGCCAGAGCCTCCCCAGGAGCCGCTGGTTCGGCCTTCCGCTTCTGCTTCCGACTGGAGTTTCCCTTCTCCAACTGACTCGGTTTGTACTTGCCGCTGCGGAGTCGGTCCTCCTCTTCACCATTGGCGTACTTGGTGGCAATTTCCATCATCCGGCTCAGGGTCATATCTCCGGTCCGCCCAAACTTCAGACCTAACTCTCTGTTCTTGACACCATCCTTGAAGGCGCAGAGTGCCTGATGATCAGACATGTTCTCCACGGTATGATGCAAAGTTATCCACCTCTGAATGTACTCTCTTAAGGTTTCATTCGACCACGACGCAGACTGCAGCTCACAACCCAGCTGGTCGCCATGTGTTCCCTCAAAGTCTCGACGAACACTCGGGAAAGATCTTCCCAAGTGTAAATCTTGCTTGAGTCAATCGATTCAACCACGCATACGGCCGAACCTTCCAACATGAGTGGTAAGTGCTTCATAGCCACCTCGTCATTCCGCCGCTGATCTGAACAGCCACTCGGTAGTCCTCAAGCCAAGTTTCGCTTAGACTCACCGTGAACTTGTTTACTCCGCCGCCAACTTTGAAGTTATTAATCACCGCAGCTCGATAGCTTCTTTGAAACATTCCGGACGAAACATGCACTCGGCTGCTAGTGGGCGCGTCGCTCATGGCCACCCGATGAGCCCTGTTCCGATCGACCAAGCCTTGCACGATGATGGACCGCGTCGAAGCTCGGTTCCTGTGGGTCGACCGAGCTCTTCGCCCCACCGAGTTGACGCTGTCATCTTGCCGCCGAGGAGCGTAATACCCCTCTCGGAGGAGGAGGGCACTCGATGCCTATCCTCACGATCGTATCGGTCACCATATTGGTCCGTCGATTCTCGCGCCCTTCACGCCGCTGGAGGCGATCTGGGCTGTGAGTCGATCGAACCGTATTCGCAGCGATGGATCGTTGTGAATCTGTTGCGTGATCGCGACACGGCTGAATTTCGATCTCCTGCCGCCGGAGCAAATCTACGTCTGCATCAAGCCTCTGCCAGCCTCCGACTGAGAGGACTGAATTGACTCTGCTATTCGGGTCGCAGCTACTAAATTCTGAATTGGGGTTCGATATACCTGAGTCGGCAGGAAGAGTTGACGTCGACTGGAGTCGGGTACTCGTTGCCCGCGCTCGTCGAGTGCTCGCTGGAGGTTCTCCAGACGAGCGCGTTCAGCCAAGTTGGCTAAACGTTCCTCCTCTAAGGCACGAGCCTCGGGGGTTTCTCCTGCGATGGGAGTTGCAGGGCATCCATGTTCCTGCGGCGAAGTTCTTCCCTTTGCAGGGAATTAAGTGGCTCGGGTTGGTACTCCTCATGGACTTGAGCGGGGTCACCTCTGCCGTCTACCCCGTCGCCGCGGGGATAGCCGGGAGGACTACGAGGTCCGTCGACCATCAAGACCTCCGCCGCTGGATCACTGCTATCTCACTCGGATGCAGTCTCTACGGAGCCAGTCGACAGATCGACCAGGCCGTAGAGAGATTCGTCGGGCTCGATTGCCGCTACTTGGGTGGTGGCCGTCTGGCGTGCCACCACGTGCCTCACCCACCGCTGAAGCCTCGACCGACCAGAGCGCTTGCGCTGGCAGGAGACAAGGAGGGATGACGACAGAGGAGTCGACCGATATGGAGTCGACGGTTGCCGCAGCAGAACGCCGCGGACACATGCGCGAAAGTGCGTCGCACCGCGGACGGGGAGCGCATCGATGTCGAGTGGAGCCTCCTGAAGCCAAGCAGAGTCGTCGGCGATGAAGGTGAGAGCGCCGAGACGGATCTCGCGGCCCTCGACCAAAACTCCACCAGCAACCATGAGGAAAGTAATCGGAAGAATTGCAACTTCTCCAAAAATTGCTAAGACACCGGCCCCACGGTGGGCGCCAACTGTCGTGGTTCTAAGTCTGACAGTAGAATGGGGGGTAGGTATAGAGAGGAAAGATCCTAGCTATGGAGCAGTTGTGAACACAAGGATGTACGAGTTCAGGCCCTTCTCAGAGGAAGTAACAGCCCTACGTCTCGGAGCCCAGAGGCGGTCGACTGGATTATGTGTGTATGGATTACAGGGGTGCGAACCCTTTACACTGAGGAGGGGGTGGCTTATATAGTGTCCGCTGGACCCTCCGCCCTCGAAGAACGCAGGTTTAAAGTACATTAAGTCTAGGCGTTCATGGTAGCGCCTACATAAAGTGTCCTAAATGCCATAAAGACTACTTAATTACAGATCGCTTGGATGCAGAGTGGCTCGATCTCCGGTGGTCGAGTGAGTCTTCATGGTCGAGTCCTTCGAGTCCGTCGAGTGAAGTCCCTCTTGGTCGATTGGAAGGCAGTTTCTTCTAAGGGTGTCCTTGGGTAGGGTACTTAGATCAGGTCTATGACCCTACCCTAGGTACATGACTTCATCATTTCTATCATGGTATCTTACTGGCGAGAAGATATATTTGTCTCCATACGCATTCATTATTTGTTGATGGGAATTTTTATTTAAAAAGTTTTGATTGGAAAAAGAGATCTGACTCAGTATCTCATTTTTAAACAACTTTGCAAAAACTAAGATTTGTTGTTGTATTTATGTTTCTGTGGTATTTGCTCTAAGTTCTAAGCCATAGTCGTAAAATATTATAGTGATCTAAACGCTCTTATATTTTTTTACGGAGGGAGTATATGCTATTGATTAGTATAATTCTCAATGGTGATTATTCATTCCAGATTTTCAGATATTCTTTATTTGACCAATAGTTTGACATATACAAACTGACAAAATTGTTGGCAAGGAGGGTTATTATGCTACTTTATTTGTAGCTATGTGACTTAACATGGAAGAAATAACACAAATCTCCAAGCGCAATTTTGAGAAAACCAATGTCAGGTATTGCTCTACCGTGAAGTATGAAGTATGAAACCTCCCTTATTTTCTCACAATGAATAATTTATATTTCCTCTGTTTCAAGTGTTTGTTTCCTATTCCCTTGCAAGACAGGAAGATATGGTGCGTATATTCACTGATAGGGGATTGAATGTATGTCCTTTAGTTTCTTTCGACTTATATGATGTTTATCTTATCTTTCCTTGCTCATAATTTGATTGGGACCTTTTGTATCTACCACGGGGATGATAAGAGGTAGCATTTTAGCGACATAGAGCAAAGGTGTTTTTTATCCTTACGATATCAACCAGTTAGTTCATCTTAGTATTCACCATGTGCTGGTATTTGTATTTCACTATTGTACATTTTTGCAGAGTGAAAAGTGTTACAGTCATATGGGCATATGATGACGCAAGCAAGCTCCAGCGAGGCATGCGTGCATCATTTTACTGATTCATGATGAGGCGATCCCTTTATATGCCGACTCGCTAGATTGTTGGTAATTTGAGCCTCCCTTGCCCATCCTCATATTATTGCATGTGTTGCATTGTACAGAAATAGCCTCTTTGTAGAAATGAGATTCTCTTTAGGGAACATAAACATTAGGATTGATTTATTTTCTGTATATTACATTGTGCAGTATTATATCGCCTTTTTGGATGCTTTGGTAGATGATATTTGAACCATACGAATTTTACGATATGTTATGGCAGCTCAACATTTCTCAAACAATTATATTTTCACTCTTCTTAAGATGGTCGGGCGCAGCAAAGCGCGCCTATACGGTCTAGTGTTGTATAGGAATGGATACTGCAAGGCCAGCGGTGAATCTCCTAACCAAGTATCCTCCCAAAATCTAGTAACATGTCCATTCCCGACGATAAATTTAGTCCTGCTGAAGAAGGCTAGTTTCGTCCTCATAATCCCTTTCCAGAACGGTGAGTCAAACAGTTTGCCGTAACCTGGGCTAGTGTTTTGGCATAGGGATATTTGTTACGCAATAGCTAAGCCCAAACTCCATCTCTTTCTATCGATAAACGGTACAACCATTTGCTGAGTAAACACCTAATTTTCACCTCCAAATTTTCAATTCCCAAGCCTCCCTGGTCCTTTGGTCTACAAATTACATCCCATTTTGCCAGACGATACTTATTTTTGTTCTCATCAATTTGCCAAAAGAATCTAGATCGATAAAAATCCAATGTTTTCTGTACCCCAACAGGGACTTCAAAGAAAGAGAGGAGGAACATGGGCATACTTGTGAGTACAGAATTAATAAGCACCAATCTTCCTCCATAAGACAAAAGTTTGCCCTTCCAGCAACTCAGCCTCTTTTCAAACCGATCCTCGATACATTTCCATTCTTTATTAGTGAGCTTGCGGTGATGAATCAGAATCCCTAAATACGTGAAGGGTAACGTGCCTAGTTCACACCCAAACAACTGCTTAAGTTTCTTGTTCTTCTTTGGCGCGTCCAAAGCAAAACAACTCACTCTTATTAAAATTAATCTTCAACCCTGATAGCTGTTCAAAAAGGCAAAGCACTAACTTCATGTTTCTGGCATTAACAAGGTCATGTTCCATGAAAATGATAGTATCATCGGCATATTGAAGAATGGACACCCCACCCTCAACCAGATGTGGGATAAGACCACCTACTTGGCCGTCTTGTTTTGCTCTATTAACAAGAACAACCAACATATCAACCACAACATTAAAGAGGATCGGAGACATCGGATCTCCCTGTCTCAATCCTTTTAGCATCTGTAAGTACTGACCAATATCGTCATTTGCTTTGATGCCGACGCTGCCTCCTTGTACAAATGATTCGACCTGCTTCCTCCAAGCCTCATCAAATCCTTTCATACGCAAGGCCTGCTGTAAGAATGGCCATTTCACTTTATCGTATGCCTTTTCAAAATCCACTTTGAAGACCACTCCATCGAGCTTCTTCGAGTGAATTTCGTCCAAGGTCTCATGAAGAACGACCACTCCCTCGAGAATGTGTCGACCTGGCATGAAGGCAGTCTGGGTTGGCTGTACCATAGAATGGGCAATCTGAGTCAGACGATTTGTGCCAACCTTTGTGAAAATCTTGAAGCTCACATTGAGCAAACCTATCATCCTGAATTGCTCAATACGAATCACTTCCGCCTTCTTTGGTAACAACGTGATAGTACCAAAGTTAAGCTTAAAAAGCTAAAGGTGGCCATTAAACAGATCCTGCAACATGGGCATGAAGTCGCCTTTAATAATACCCCAACATTTCTTATAAAACTCAGCTGGGAATCCATCCGGACCAGGTGCCTTGTTATTTTCCATTTGGGATATCGCGTCAAACACCTCCTTCTCAGAAAAAGGTGCAGTGTGCACTTCGTTCTCTTCATCCCTCAGTTGAGGAATGTCGTCCACCATGCTCTCATCGAGGGCGACATAATTCTCAGCTCGGGCCCCTGATACGTCTCCAACGTATCTACTTTTCCAAACACTTTTGCCATTGTTTTGGACTCTAACTTGCATGATTTGAATGAAACTAACCCGGACTGACGTTGTTTTCAGCAGAACTGCCATGATGTTGTTTTATGTGTAGAAAATAAAAGTTCTTGGAATGTCCTGAAAATCCATGGAGGCACTTTTTGGAATTAATAAGAATTTCTGGGCGAAAGAAATACACGAGGGCCCACACCTGTCCCACGAGGCAGGGGCGCCTTCTATAGGGCGCGCCCCCTATCTCGTGGCCCCCCTGGACCTCCACCGACCTCAACTCCAACTCCATATATTCATGTTCGGGGAGAAAAAAATCAGAGTGAAAGTTTCATCGCGTTTTACGACACGGAGCTGCCGCCAAGCCCTAATTTCTCTCGGGAGGGCTGATCTGGAGTCCGTTCGGGGCTCCGGGGAGGGGGATTCATCGCCGTCGTCATCATCAACCATCCTCCATCACCAATTTCATGATGCTCACCGCCGTGCGTGAGTAATTCCATCGTAGGCTTGCTGGACGGTGATGGGTTGGATGAGATTTACCATGTAATCAAGTTAGTTTTGTTAGGGTTTGATCCCTTGTATCCACTATGTTCTGAGATTGATGTTGCTATGACTTTGCTATGCTTAATGCTTGCCACTAGGGCCCGAGTGCCATGATTTCAGATCTGAACCTATTATGTTTTCATGAATATATGTGTGTTCTTGATCCTATCTTGCAAGTCTATGGTCACCTATTATGTGTTATGATCCGACAACCCCGAAGTGACAATAATCGGGATACTTCTCGGTGATGACCATATTTTGAGGAGTTCATGTATTCACTATGTGCTAATGCTTTGTTCCGGTTCTCTATTAAAAGGAGGTCTTAATATCCCTTAGTTTCCGCTAGGACCCCGCTGCCACGGGAGGGTAGGACAAAAGATGTAATGCAAGTTCTTTTCCATAAGCACGTATGACTATTTACGGAATACATGCCTACATTACATTAATGAACTGGAGCTAGTTCTGTGTCACCCTATGTTATAGCTATTACATGAGGAATCGCATCCGGCATAATTATCCATCACTGATCCATTGCCTACGAGCTTTTCATATATTGTTCTTCGCTTATTTACTTTTCCGTTGCTACTGTTACAACTACTACAAAAATCCAAAAACAATTATCTTTACTTTTGCCACTAATACCTTTATTATCATACCACCTTTGCTACTAAATACTTTGCTGCAGATACTAAGTTATCCAGGTGTGGTTGAATTGACAACTCAACTGCTAATACTCAAGAATATTCTTTGGCTCCCCTTGTGTCGAATCAATAAATTTGGGTTGAAATACTCTACCCTCGAAAGCTGTTGCGATTCCCTACACTTGTGGGTTATCAGCCCCAAAAAGATTTTTATAATAGTTGGTAATATACATTTTTAGATTTTCATGACCATCAATTGTACCCTCATCTTGTTCAAGTTGAATGATTCTCTTTTTCCTATGTTTCCCATTGGCAATCATATGGAAAAATTGCGTGTTGTTATCACCTTGAACAACCTGGCGCACTCTCGCTCTAAGTGCCCATTTCAATTCCTCTTCTCTAAGAAGCTTTGCCAGACTAACCTCAGCTTCTCTTTTAGACACTCGATCATCCATATCCAGCGCAGTGCTTTCAGCTTTTATGTCAAGGTCATTGATAACCTTTAACAATCTTTCTTTCTCTTTTCTATAAACACCACTATTATTCTTAGCCCAGCCTCTCAAGAACTGTCTAAGATGTCTAATCTTATACTGCCATCGATCAATATTTGACTCTCCCCTGTGTTCCGCCACCCATTCCCTTGTGATCAACTCACGGAAATCCTCTCTCTCAAACCACGCAGTTTCAAAAGAGAAAACATTCTTGTTTCCTTGGTGAGCCGCCTCACCAGAGTCCACAAGAAGGGGTGTATGATCAGATATTCCCCTCTGTAACGCCTGCACCGTTGCTACGTCTTGAGCTTGCGTTGATTTTCCTTGAAGAGGAAAGGGTGATGCAGCAAAGTAGCGTAAGTATTTCCCTCAGCTTTTGAGAACCAAGGTATCAATCCAAAGAGGAGGCTCCTCAAAAGTCCCACGCACCTACACAAACAAACAAAGAACTCGCAACCAACGCAATAAAGGGGTTGTCAATCCCTTCACTGCCACTTCATGAAAGTGAGATCCGATAGAGATAGTATGATAAGATAAATATATTTTTGGTATTTTATAATATAGATGCAAAAAGTAAAGATGAAAAAAGTAGATTGAAAGCTTATATGATACTCCCTCCGTCCGGAAATACTTGTCGAAGAAATGGATGCATCTAGACGTATTTTAGTTCTAGATACATCAATTTTTATCCATTTCTCTGACAAGTATTTTCGGATGGAGGGAGTAAAAGATAGACCCGGGGGCCATAGGTTTCACTAGTGGCTTCTCTCAAGATAGCATAAGTATTACGGTGGGTGAACAAATTGCTGTCGAGCAATTGATAGAAAAGTGAATAATTATGAGATTATCTAGGCATGATCATGTATATAGGCATCACGTCCATGACAAGTAGACCGACTCCTGCCTGCATCTACTACTATTACTCCACACATCGACCGCTATCCAGCATGCATCTAGAGTATTAAGTTCATAAAAGCAGAGTAACGCATTAAGAAAGATGACATGATGTAGAGGGATAAACTCAAGCAATATGATATAAACCCCATCTTTTTATCCTCGATGGCAACAATACAATACGTGCCTTGCAACCCTTTACATCCTTTGGGTAAGGACACCACAAGATTGAACCCAAAGCTAAGCACTTCTCCCATGGCAAGAAAGATCAATCTAGTAGGCCAAACCAAACTGATAATTCGAAGAGACTTGCAAAGATAACTCAATCATAGATAAAAGAATTCAGAGAAGATTCAAATATTTCTCATAGATAAACTTGATCATAAACCCACAATTCATCGGATCTCGACAAAGGCACCGCAAAAAGAGTTTACATCGAATAGATCTCCACAAGAGAGGGGGAGAGCATTGTATTGAGATCCAAAAAGAGAGAAGAAGCCATCTAGCTAATAACTATGGACCCGAAGGTCTGTGGTAAACTACTCAAAACTCATCGGAGGGGCTATGATGTTGATGTAGAAGCCCTCCGTGGTCGATTCCCCCTCGGGCGGAGCGCCGACGAAGGCTCCAAGATGGGATCTCACGGATACAGAAGGTTACGGCGGTGGAAATTGTTTGTCGTTGGCTCCCTGGATGTTTGGGGGGTACGTAGGTATATATAGGAGGAAGAAGTACGTCGGTGGCCGCTCGTGGGGCCCAGGAGACAGGGGGCGCGCCCTCCTATCTCCTGGCCGCCTCAATTGCTTCTTGACTTGCACTTCAAGTCCTCTGGATCACGTTCGTTCCAAAAATCACGCTCCCGAAGGTTTCATTCCGTTTGGACTCCGTTTGATATTCCTTTTCTTGAAATCTGAAATAGGCAAAAAAAAAACAATACGGGTTGGGCCTCCGGTTAGTAGGTTAGTCCCAAAAATGATATAAATATGTAAAATAAAGCCCATAAACATCCAAAAGGGGTAATATAATAGCATGGAACAATCAAAAATTACAGTTACGTTGGAGACGTATCAAGCATCCCCAAGCTTAGTTCCTGCTCGTCCTCGAGTAGGTAAATGATAAAAACAGAATTTTTGATGTGGAATGCTACCTAGCATAATTCTCAATGTAATTTTCTTTATTGTGACATGAATGTTCAGATCCAAATGATTCAAAATAAAAGTTCATATTGATAAAAGAAATAGTAATACTTCAAGCATACTAATCAAAGCAATCATGTCTTCTCAAAATAACATGGCTAAAGAAAGTTCATCCCTACAAAATCATATAGTTAGGCTCTGCTTCATTTTCGTCACACAAAGATGTTCCCAAATTCTACACCCCCGATGACAAGCCAAGCAATTGTTTCGTACTTAAATAATCTCAAACTTTTTCAACCTTCACGCAATACATGAGTGTGAGCCATGGATATAACACTATGGGTGGAATAGAATATGACGATGGGGATTGTGTGGAGAAGAAAAAAAGGAGAAAGTCTTGCATTGACGAGGATAATCAACGAGCTATGGAGATGCCCATCAATTGATGTCAACATGAGGAGTAGGGATTGCCATGCAACGGATGCACTAGAGCTATAAATGAATGTTCAACAAAAGAAAACTAGTGGGTGTGCATCCAACTTGCTTGCTCATGAAGACCTACGGCATTTGAGGAAGCCCATCATAGGAATATACAAGCCAAGTTCTATAACGAAAAATTCCCACTAGTATATGAAAGTGACAACATATGAGACTCTCTATATGAAAAACATGGTGCTACTTTGAAGCACAATATATGAGACTCGCTATATGAAGAACAAGGTGCTAATTTTGAAGCACAAGTGTGGAAAAAGAGATAGTAGCATTGCCCCTTTTATTTATTTTCTTTTTTTCTTTTTATTTTTTTTCTTTGGACTTTTTTTCTTTTGGCCTTTCTTTTTTTCCTTTCTTCTTTTTGGGCAATGCTCTAATAATGATTATCATCACACTTTTATTGATTACAACATAGGAATCACGACTCGAAACTAGAACAAGATATGACTCTATATGAATGCCTCCGGCGGTGTACCAGGATGGTGCAATGAATCAAGAGTGACATGTATGATAAATTATGCATGGTGGCTTTGCCACAAATACGATGTCAACTACATGATCATGCAATGGCAATATGACAAAAGTAATGTATGTCATGATGATGAACGGAACGGTGGAAAGTTGCATGGCAATATATCTCGGAATGGCTATGGAAATGCCATAATAGGTAGGTATGGTGGCTGTTTTGAGGAAGATATAAGGAGGATTATGTGTGATAGAGCATATTGTATCACGGGGTTTGGATGCACCGGCGAAGTTTGCACCAACTCTCAAGGTAAAAAAGGGCAATACACGGTACCGAAGAGGCTAGCAATGGTGGAAAGGTGAAAGTGCGTATAATCCATGGACTCGACATTAGTCAAAAGAACTCATATACTTATTGCAAAAATTTAGAAGTCATCAAAAATCAAGCACTACGCGCATGCTCCTAGAGGGATAGATTGGTAGGAAAAGACCATCGCTCGTCCCCGACCGCCACTCATAAGGATGCACAAGCCAGGTACCCTTCATGTTTCAAATTTGTTACACAA
The DNA here is from genome assembly GCA_021437245.1 of Aegilops speltoides. NCBI lineage: Eukaryota > Viridiplantae > Streptophyta > Magnoliopsida > Poales > Poaceae > Aegilops > Aegilops speltoides. The sequence continues at coordinate 126,207 of JAHHZJ010001558.1, forward strand.
CTTTAACCATACGTGCATGCTATGGGACTTGCTAACTTCAACACAAGCATTCTTTAAATTCATAATCACCCAACTAGCATGACTTTAATATCACTACCTCCATATCTCAAAACAATTATCAAGTATCAAATTGATCATAGCATCCAATTCACTTCCTATGATAATTTTCATTATACCCAACTTGGATGCCTACCATTCTAGGACCAATTTATAACCATAGAAAATACCATGCTGTTCTAAAAGACTCTCAAAATAATATCAGTGAAGCATGAGAGACTAGCAATTTCTACAAAATTAAGCCACCACCGTGTTCTAAAAGATATAAGTGAAGCACTAGAGCAAAAACTATCAAGCTCAAAAGATATAAGTGAAGCACATAGCATATTCTAGAAAATTCAATCAAGTGGGATTCTCCCAAAAGATGTGTACAGCAAGGATGATTGTGGTAAACTAAAAGGCAAACACTAATATAATACACGACGCTCCAAGCAAAACACATATCATGTGGCGAATAAAAATATAGCTCCAAGTAAAGTTACCAATGAACGAAGACGAAAGAGGGGATGCCTTCCCGGGGCATCCCCAAGCTTAGGCTTTTGGCTATTCTTGAATATCTTGGCGTGCCATGGGAATACCCAAGCTTAGGCTTTTGCCACTCCTCATTCCATAGTCCATCAAAGCTTTACCCAAAACTTGAAAACTTCACAACACGAAAGTCAACAGGAAATCTTATAAGCTCCGTTAGTGAAAGAAAACAAAACCACCACATAAGGTACTGTAATGAACTCATTCTTTATTTATTTTGGTGTTAAAACTACTGTATTCCAAGTTCTCTATGGTTCATACCACTTAATACTAGCCATAGATGCATCAAAATAAGCAAACAACACACGAAAAACAGAATCTGTCAAAAACAGAACAGTCTGTAGCAATTTGTAACTAACGCAAACTTATGGAACTCTAAAAATCCTACCAATATAGGAAGTCCTGGAAAATTTGTCTATTGAGCAGCAGCAAAAAGAATCAACGCAAAAGCACGTTTCTGTGATTTAATAAAACTAATTTCGTGCGTGCAAAGTTTCTGTTTTTCAGCAGGATCAAATTAACTATCATCATAGGTTATCCTATAGGTTCTACTTGGCACAAACACTAACTAAAACATAAAACACATCTAAATAGAAGGTAGATGCAAAATTTATTACTAAACAGAAACAAAAATAAAAAACACAAATAAAATTGGGTTGCCTCCCAACTAGCGCTATCGTTTAACGCCCCTAGCTAGGCATAAAAGCGAAGATAGATCTAAGTAGTGCCATAATTATAAGATAGATCTTGAAAACTCATCTCATATTCTCTACGTTCGGCAGCAAGTTTTCTTTGAGGCAAGCAAAGGTAATCAAAAGGGCTAAATTTAGCGGGACAAAAGTCCCCAAGATCAATCTCAGGAGGAATGGGTTCCTCCTTTGGCCCTTCATAATGCACAACTAATTCATCACTAAAAGCATTCTTTTGGCAAAATCTTGTGAGCCTATACTCAAGAGAGTATCCTAGCTCATTATTTCAAAGAGCAAAATCATTATTAAGTTCGGAAATTCAATCAACCAAGACATTGGTAGGAACCTTTTTTCTAAGGTTTTCATTGAAAGCAACATAGTCCGAAGATTGGAAACGGCTAATTTCCTCTTGATCAAAGAGGACCGCCTCTATGGGAGGACGACTAGCGTCCACCCTATAGTGTGCGAAGATGTCTTTGGCCTCTCTTATTATAAATCTAAACTCATGAGCCAAAAAGATAGTAATAGCGCGTTTAACAGAAGAATGCTCAATATTGGAAAATTCTAGGAAAATTCTTTGTATGCAAGGATGCATATGCATAAATTGTCTTTCAAGTTCAACTACAAGCATAGCGATAGCATCCGCAAGACTACTAGTTCTACGAAGAATAGAACCATCCATGGAAGGTAAAGCACCGGCACAAGTAAAGAAATCTTGAATAACACCTTTTCCAATAATGTTACCACTACCGATTCGAAACTTTTTAGTATGCAAGATAGGGGGTTCTTCAGCCGAAGCCTCAGAATTTTCCATGTTATTATTATTTTCCATATTGGCAATAATCTCCCCAATTTCAGACATAACGGCAAACAAAAGCAAGGGGGAAGAAAGCAAGCGAAAGAGAGAGGAGAAGAGATTGGGAAAGGGAAGGCAAATAAAATGGCAAGGGTGAAGTGGGGGCGAGGAAAACGAGAGGCAAATGGCAAATAATGTAAATGCGAGGGATATGAGTTTGTGATGGGTACTTGGTATGTCTTGACTTGAGCCAAGACCTCCCCGGCAACGGCGCCAGAAATGCACCGTTGCTACGTCTTGAGCTTGCGTTGATTTTCCTTGAAGAGGAAAGGGTGATGCAGCAAAGTAGCGTAAGTATTTCCCTCAGTTTTTGAGAACCAAGGTATCAATCCAGTAGGAGGCTCCTCAAAAGTCCCACGCACCTACACAAAAAAACAAAGAACTCGCAACCAACGCAATAAAGGGGTTGTCAATCCCTTCGCGGCCACTTGCAAAAGTGAGATCTGATAGAGATAGTATGATAAGATAAATATATATTTGGTATTTTATAATATAGATGCAAAAAGTAAAGATGCAAATAAAAGTAGATTGAAAGCTTATATGATAAAAGATAGACCCGGGGGCCATAGGTTTCACTAGTGGCTTCTCTCAAGATAGCATAATTATTACGGTGGGTGAACAAATTACTGTCGAGCAATTGATAGAAAAGCGAATAATTATGAGATTATCTAGGCATGATCATGTATATAGGCATCATGTCCTTGACAAGTAGGCCAACTCCTTCCTGCATCTACTACTATTACTCCACACATCGACTGCTATCCAGCATGCATCTAGAGTATTAAGTTCATAAGAACATAGTAACGCATTAAGAAAGATGACATGATGTAGAGGGATAAACTCAAGCAATATGATATAAACCCCATCTTTTTATCCTCAATGGCAACAATACAATACGTGCCTTGCAACCCTTTACATCCTTTGGGTAAGGACACCGCAAGATCGAACCCAAAGCTAAGCACTTCTCCCATGGCAAGAAAGATCAATCTAGTAGGCCAAACCAAACTGATAATTCGAAGAGACTTGCAAAGATAACTCAATCATACATAAAAGAATTCAGAGAAGATTCAAATATTTCTCATAGATAAACTTGATCATAAACCCACAATTCATCGGATCTCGACAAACACACCGCAAAAAGAGTTTACATCGAATAGATCTCCACAAAAGAGGAGGAGAACATTGTATTGAGATCCAAAAAGAGAGAAGAAGCCATCTAGCGAATAACTATGGACCCGAAGGTCTGTGGTAAACTACTCACAACTCATCGGAGGGGCTATGATGTTGATGTAGAAGCCCTCCGTGGTCGATTCCCCCTCTCGCCGAGCACCGGCGAAGGTTCCAAGATGGGATCTCGCGGATACAGAAGGTTACGGCGGTGGAAATTATTTTTCATTGGCTCCCTGGATGTTTTCGGGGTACGTAGGTATATATAGGAGGAAGAAGTACGTCGGTGGCCACTCGTGGGGCCCAGGAGACAGGGGCGCACCCAGGAGGGGTGGGCGCGCCCTCCTATGTCCTAGCCGCCTCGATTACTTCTTGACTTGCACTCCAAGTCCTCTGGATCACGTTCATTCCAAAAATTACGCTCCCAAAGGTTTCATTCCGTTTGGACTCCGTTTGATATTCCTTTTCTTCGAAATACTGAAATAGGCAAAAAAATAGCAATACGGGCTGGGCCTCCGGTTAGTAGGTTAATCCCAAAAATGATATAAATATGTAAAATAAAGCCCATAGACATCCAAAAGGGGTAATATAATAGCATGGAACAATAAAAAATTATAGATACGTTGGAGACGTATCAACCGTCACTAGTGGGGATTTTTGTTCCCACTCTATACTTGTGAGGACTCTATCAAGTTTTTCATACGTCGGATTTGGAAGAGTATTTGCCCAAGTAAATTGCCTCCCCGTGAGGTCAATCTCTCGCAGGTCCAGGCTTTCAATAATCGCATTAAACATGAAGGACCATCTGCCATCAAAATTGTCATTATTTTTCTCTTCTTGTCTTCTAATATTGTTAAAGTCACCACCAACGAGAATAGGTAGGTTGTCATCCCCACAAATCCTAACTAAATCTGCGAGGAAGTCCGGTTTTAGTTCAGGCTGTGCCGCCCCATACACAGCCACTAAAGCCCACCTGAACCCGCCAGCTTTCGACCGCACATGGAACTTAACTTCAAATCCCCCCCAGAATACATATAGCACTTCCAGAGACTCGCAGTTGACACCGAGGAGGATCCCGCCAGATCTTCCCCGAGGTGGCAAACAATGCCAATCAAATTCAAGACCACGTGAGATCGTTCCAAGAAATTGCGAAGTAAAATTATCCCTACCCGTCTCTAGCAACGCAATAAAATCAAGTTTGTAATCCCGAGAGGCATCCGCCAACAACCTACGCTTAGCCAAGTCCCTCAGACCTTTGCTATTCCAAAAAATTCCTGTCATGAATCATCGTGAAATTTCTTCTTAAACTTATGCCTGCACTTCGACATACCGCAGAAAGGCCATACACCTTTTTTTTCGTTTACGCATTGGTACCTGAGGGAGGATCATACAGTCCGCATGACTAGTGTCCTCGCCGAGACCTACAGGTGATGACAGAGTGGCCGCATGCCCCTCCTCTTCCAAGGTCTCCTCATGTAGAAGGTTTGCAGGAACTAGTTCCTCACATAAACCCTCCAACTCACACATACCCAAATCATTAATCTCACTTTCTTGCATCGGTTTGACAGCCGCTAAATTTTTAAGCATAACCATTGCTCTATCTGTCTCTAAATCAAGAAGCTCATTGATAGAAGTAACTACTTCGCGATTGTTATCACCTAAAGAAAATACCCAAATTATCCGCCCTATGCATAATATCATTTTCATAAAAATGTTAAACGGAAATATTGGTATTTAAAGACAGACCTGTAGAAGACTCCGTGTCGCGGATCTTGCCATCCTCATGGCGCGCCCGAGCTGAAACTCATCCGCATCCGGCTGCTCCTGAATACGTCGGCTGGACCGCCTCCCTCCCGACACCAGATTAGGGATACCCCCAAAGGCCACCACCTCTAGGATAGAGATGTCCATCCCCTGTCCAGAGTGTGACACCGGAACGCCCACCTCCGGCACCTTATCCTGAGCTGCTGCCACAGAAGGCGCCTCCACAGTCGTCACCTCCTGCGACAACTGTGGAGGAGCCGTGTCCTCCCGTGGAGTCGGAGAAGAAGAAAGCCCAGACCCCTCCACCACAACATTCGCCTCCTGCGGTCGTTGAGGTGAAGGAGTAGCACGCCGATGTGTGATGCTCGGAAGCCGCCGCAACAATGGATGCCTCCATGAACTCCGCTGAAGAGGGAAGGACTGAGGCCGCCTGCCTCGAGTCGCTCCCCCTAGGTGACACCGGCGCCGCCAAAACATCATCACCCTTAGAGAAAGAGAACCGAACTGGAGATAATGGAGGTAATTCTTGCTCAACGGGGTCATCTCTCTCCATCTGATCCCCCGACTGGCGCCCAGGTGCTGAGACAGCACCAAAGGACCCGAAGCGAAGTCCTGCCATGGACATCGATGTGGGGGCGGGAGTCGTGCTCCCCAGAGTCATAGGAGTGAGGTCATCATCCTCCAGATCAACTTTGTGAAGCCGAGATGGTGTCACAATCACATCAAGTGCATCACGTCTAAGCCCCGCCATGGGCGCCAAAGTGGAGGTCTTGCCCACTGGGGCCTCGGACACCTGTCCCTGCCCTCCGGAAGCAGCAGACTAGTTAGTAGGCTGATCATGGTCCATGAGATCATCTTGCCTGCCATCCCCACCTTCAGTCCCACCATCAGTACCCATGCCTTTGTCTGCATCCTGGATCATTGGAACTCCCTCAATCTCAATCCTCAGATCATAGCTCATACCCTCATACACCCAACCTAAGAAACACAGAACCTCATCCACATCAAGAACTCCCACACGCATACATGCAATGCCATGCATGCGAGTTAATTACCCGCTTATCAGAGGTTTTCTTTCTTTCTGATGTCTGAACCATAGAACACGCTAAAATAAATATATACAAAAACAAAAAGGAAAAAGGGCCCTTGGGCTCATCCAACACCAGCTCTAGGAAACATCATAAAGTTAGATGTAATCTTTAACTGAGGTGCTCAACAATCCAGTTCTTGAAGTCTATTTCATACTTGTTCTTAATTCCGTGGGATGTGAGCACGAGGTCATTCTTGAGAAGAAATCTCCAGGAGGTGACACTGGGTAGTTCAAGATTGAATATCCAAGAATTGCCCTACATCCAAATATGCCAACAAACCCATGATGATGATGTCCAGGGCAAAAAAGATTACGCAAAGATGTCAAGCTCAAAAGGAATTCATTAAGAACTGATATGCCTCTGTTTCTAGTGGGCACAATAGATTCCCAGCAATCCATGCAAAAGGACGGTCCCACAAAAGACGGAGGGCTGATTTTTCAGAATTTAAGGTGCAAATAACACAATTATAAGATGGTATGTGGAAATTCTTCTAGTGCAGGAAATTCGTTGTGTTCATCCTCGCATGCAAAAGCAACCAGAAGAAGATTTTATATCTGAGAATAACAAACTCTTCCACAATGATATGAAGATGAACTGGGCTTCTAAATCTTGTCTCAAAATTTTGCACATTCTGATTGAAGACTATCCAGAAGACTTCCAAGGATAAAAAAAATGCTTCATGGGTGGCAGCAAAATATTTTTGGGCATTTATGGAGTTGAATGTTCTAGATCAAAGGGATTCCCTACTGCAGATCCGAATAGCACTAACCCATCATCACTGGCAGATCATTGGCCAAGCATCGTTGTCGAGGTTATAAAGAAATGAGCCAAAAAAGGCACATAAATGAAGAGCATCTGCTAGCCAACTTAGACAGTTAACGCAGACCGGTCAAAAAACATTTTGCCATAGTTTTGGCACCATTTTATATTATTTTTATGGACTAAACTATTAATTCAATGCCCATTGTTAGTTGTAGTTTTCTGCATGTTTTTGGATTTTCAGGAAAACCAATTTTATCGAGCTAAAAAAATCTAGAAAAAAATCAGACGAAGTTTTGCATCGGGAACCTTTCGGTGGCAACTCACATAGGCGAGGGGCACCCACTATCCCCACTCGCACTCTCCATGTAGCCATGGGTATGTGGTGGTGGGCCGTGTGGGCCCCCTGGTTATCTGATATACTGCTTCTTGACGCCTGTCGGTGTCAAAACCGGCGGATCTCGGGTAGGGGGTCCCGAACTGTGCGTCTAGGCGGATGGTAACAGGAGACAAGGGACACAATGTTTTTACCCAGGTTCGGGCCCTCTCGATGGAGGTAAAACCCTATGTCCTGCTTGATTAATATTGATGATGTGGGTAGTACAAGAGTAGATCTACCACGAGATCAAGGAGGCTAAACCCTAGAAGCTAGCCTATGGTATGATTGTTGTAATGTATGTTGTCCTACGGACTAAAGCCCTCCGGTTTATATAGACACCGGAGAGGGCTAGGGTTACACAGAGTCGGTTACAATGGTAGGAGATCTACATATCCGTATTGCCAAGCTTGCCTTCCACGCCAAGGAAAGTACCTTCCGGACATGAGCCGGAGTCTTCAATCTTCTATCTTCGTTGTCTTGGAGTCCGGCGGATATTGATAGTCTGGCTGTCCGGACACCCCCTAGTCCAGGACTCCCTCAGTAGTCCCTGAACCAGTCTTCAATGACAATAAGTCCGGCGTGCATAATGTTCGGCATTGCAAGGCGGGTTCCTCCCTTGAATAATCCAGAGGAGATGATGAACACCAGGATAGTGTCCGGCTCTGCAAAAATAATTTCCACATTCCACCGTAGAGAGAATAAAACATATACACTGACTCAATCTGCTGACGTATTATGCGGCGTGACATCACACCACTACCAAGCCTTTGTTTGAATCGTTTTTTACTATACCACCTCAGCACGTTTAGCGAAGCGGTTTCCTTGCCACGTCCTGTCAAAGCAGAGATCATGTTCTCCTTATTCCGGGATTCTCATCAATACGTGTGTGGGTAACCCAACCGTTCCCGTCGCCACGCCTCCTCTATCGAAGGGGAATCCCAAACGGTCACGGAGACGGCCCTTGGTATTTCTTCCCCTTTATAAGAGGACCAAGGCCTGTCCTTGTTCTTCAATCTCGCATCGAATCTCTTCTCCGCCCCGGCCCAACACCCGAGCTTCAGATTCGAGCGCTTCGGATCCTCAACCATGTCCGGCTCCGACCTCCAAGGCCGGTGGATGCCTTCCTCCGTCACGGAGGAGGACATATCGAAGTTGCGTGAGGCCAAGTACCTGGCCTACGAAGTTTCGCACAGGTTGCCTGCCCCGGGGCAGGCCGTGCCCGCCCCCGAGCCCGGTGAATACGTCGTCTTCGTATCCCACCTCCGTCGGGGCTTAGGCTTCCCGACGGATCCCTTCGTGAGAGGGCTCCTTTTCTACTATGGGCTGGACTTTCACGACTTGGCTCTGGAGTCCATCCTCCATATCTCCGCATTCATCATTGTCTGCGAAGCCTTCCTCCGCGTCATCCCCCACTTCGGCCTATGGCTGAAGACCTTCAAGGCGAGCCGAAGATGATCGGGGCGTCAAGTTGAGTCTTGGGCGGGCGACCATAAGCAAAAGGTCGATGCCCGTGGCCCGTGGGTTCCTTCAAGAGGAACTTGGACTGTGGGCGCAGGAGTGGTTCTACATCACCGCTCCAAGGGGCACAAGCAAAGCCGCCGCCCTTGTTCTGCGGGACCTCCACGCCAACCGATGTCGTGGGTCAACCAAGGGCTCAACGGGGGCTGTCCAGGGCGTGCCCTCATTGCAGGTCAATTCGAGACCTCAAGCGAGGAGATCGACCGATCAAGGTGATGCGAGTTATGCTAATCGGGCATCTTCCATACAGAACGCCGTCCCTCCGTCTATGGAAGTTCAACCGGAGGGACCTCGTATTCTCCAACACTTTATGGGTGCGACACCCACGGAGATGTACAAGCTGTTCTTGGACCGCGGTGGCGTGTCGGATTCAGCCGAGGACGCAGCCTAAGCGCGATCGCCCGGATACTCGTGTAAATAGCTCGAGTCCGGACATTCTATTTGCATGCCTTTCAAAAGTTCGTCTCGACCCTTTGTTCTTTACAGGAATGGGTGGCGCGATCAAGGCTGATAAGGTGTCCGCCCCCCTCGAGACCGTGACTTGGAGCCCGTGCTGGTCAGAATGTTGGAGGTTGCGCCCACAGAAGGGGGCGACGGGGGAAATAGAGGAGCTAATATTTCGCCCAAAGGGGCGACCGAAGAGGAGGGAACCAAGAGCCCCTCCCTTCAGAGGGAGAAGAGGACCGCCTCCGAAGATCCGGAGGCCAAAGCCCCTAAGCGTGAGAAGAAATCTTCCCCGGGGGGTCCAGCGCCCGGAAAGAATCCGGACGCGAAATCATCGCCGAAGGACCAGCCCTCCAACGAGCCATGAGTATGAAAGGGGAAGTTAATTAGTAAGGAAGTACCTTCATTCGTGCTTCTGTGGGTAACAAAAATATTTATGTTTGCAGTTCGGATCTGCAGCCTTCTCAGATGAGTTCATCTTCGGGACCTTCTTAGGAGATGATGGAGAGCGATATGCCTCCGTCCATGGCAGCGCTTAAATGAGGCAAAGCGAGCCGAAGTGTCATCACGAGGGTATCCCGAGTCGGAGGGGCCGAGAGTTCGGCACCTACTAGTGTCCGTGGGAGAACCGAAGAATCTGCTTGAGAGGGCGCCCATTTCAGAAGATCATCGTGCGTTAATGCGCATGGTGATTGGAAGGATTTCGTCCCCCGAGAGCGGATTGCGTAATGCCGCCATGAGTTTGCTGGCGGGATTTGAGGTATGCGAAAATGGCGCACCCCTTTGTCTTTTAACAGTTTTGCATATAAAAAATGCACCCTGTATAGATAGTAGCCCCTGAGACTCGGTAGGTTGTCGGAAACGACAGCGTACTGGGGATCAAAATCTAAAGTAATGAATTCCGTCATTCCTATGCAGGTGGCGGATGGTCCGGGGGCTAGCCGGACTAGTGATTTTGCCGAATTAACTCAGCAGCTTGACCTGGCAGATGAGGACATCGCACTTGTCAACAGGCGACTTGACGAGTCGCAAGGTAAAATAGTTCTCCTTGATCGCTTTATTAAGGGGTCAAAGCCGCCTCGATAAATTATATGCTGTTTATGCAGGCGGTGCTGCTTCTTTGTGGAAGTTTTGGGCGAACTTGCTCTAGCTAAGGAGCAAGCCCGAAGGAATGACGCGACTGCCTCGAGGGCGGCCGAGGAGTTGAAAGCCGAAAAGGCTACGCACTGCCTAAGCAGGGCGGAAGTGGCCGAATTGGCCATGAAATTAAAGGATGCTACCGACCGCAATGAGGCTCTTGAAAAGGAGTGCTTATCAGAGCGGGAAGACCTGAAGAAGGTCACCGCCGAAGCCAAGGATGCCGGCTCTGCAATGCGGGCTATGAAGGAGGAGCTGCGCCAGGCCGGAGAAATCGCGGCTGGCAAGCCTTTTCTGATGCGTCGCCGGTTTATGGATTCAAAGTATGCTCAATTTGAGTGGCTGTGGAGTTCGGAGGATCCGTATATGGACTTGGCTGCGAGTGCGGCTGATGCCGTTAAGCACTTCCGGAGCCAGGGGATCACGGGACGGAAGAGTTATATTGGTCTCAATTCCACAGCCTGGATCGCCCACTTCCGCTGACGGACCGGTTGGCCGAATGGGCCGAACTAAACAGATTGTCCGGACTAGCCATGACTGACATCATGGCCCATGTCTGGCCAGAGAGGTCCAAGGCGACGAGCTACTTTGGCTTACTACAGCAATTCCTTGGGGCGGTGCCGCATATCAAGGAGATGAAGCGGTCGGCCTGCATCGAGGGCGCGCGGATGGCTCTGGCCCGTGTGAAGGCGCATTGTCCGGAGATGGACGCCACCGCTATTGCTGCCCAGGGTTCGGATGAAAACCGGCTCCCTGCCGAGCACTATTTCGGGGAGGTTATGCGTGGCGCTCGTGTAATAGAGTCGCAGTGCTCGAAGAATGTAACGTTCAATTGAACGCATTAGCTTGTAAATCAATGATTATGGTATAACTGCTTTTTATACTTGTGCGTCCAAGTAGTAAAACTTCTCCTGTGCGGCCGTTTACGTATACTTGTGTATAACCTGAAAGATGCAATCTTGACCAGCCCCTCGCACAAGGTCTTTGGGGTGTTCGCAAAATAGCGTTTTCACACTTAATCCGGCGTCTCGGTCTGTTATAAGGAGGTGGTAGCGAGCGTAACGAGGCAATCCGGACTATAATGCTTTATCACTTTCACTTAGCGGTGGAGCTCAAGGGTGGGGCTACGATATAGCCCTGGTGGCTCCGCACATCTCGATTCGAGTGCGTAAGTGCCTGACCGAAGCGGTCCTTCGTCAGCGAAATTCTAAACATTCCAATAGTCGATCGAGTGGTTGACGGTCTCTCATTTGTATCATCATGATCAGCCGGCGGCTTTCTCTCTTGAGGTGCTCGCCAGCCAACTGGGCACAATCGCGAGAGTTCTCACGGTGCGCGTTAGCCGATGATACTGAGCGTAAGGCAGCAAAACACGAGCCGGGCAAACCCAACATTTGACCAAAGACATGATTCGGAGCTGATGCATATAATGCCTAACTCGAGGCGCCGAACACTCCGTAAGGTGTTCGGTCTTTATAATAATGGGCAGAACAATGCCCTAAGCCCCTAGTGTCCAGGTACGGGCATGGTCTTCTGACGCGGCCGATGCCAAAGCGTCAGGCTCCGCATTGGCTATAGGAAGAAACCAAGGGAGGATAACAACAAGAGACAGTAAAAAAGGTTTACGCAGGGTCTTAATCTGAAAAGAATCCTCACAATGGGTCCCTCATCAGACGTCTGCGCTGTGTCTCCGTTCTTGCCGTTATCACGGGCGGGTATGCACATTGTTCATCTGTAGAAAGAGAGGAACGTTTAGTTTAAAAACAATTCATGCGGAAAATATGTAGAATAGAAAATATAAATAATGAAAGCAGGTTTTGTATGAACCCGCGGTTGTTTGTGCACGCAGCCCCCTGTGAAGGGGTATGCGGCTAGGGAGCCCCTAGCCTACTGACGCCGGATTCGTCTATCCGAGTCCGGGGTCTTTAAGTGACCCTCGCCCTGAAATGACGCCACGTGGACCGGGCATCTTAAGTGTAAGAGACGCGTAATGTGGTATAGCGTTGAAGCGGATAAAAGCCTTACGTCCCAAGAGTGCTTGATATTCACTTTCAAATGGGACGATGTGAAAAATCAATTTTTCTCGCCGATAATTGTTCGTGATCGAACACGACCTCTAATAATATGGAGCACGTGCACTTGGCGTAAGGGCTGGCGTTACTCCTCTGAAGGGAGTGCGGCTGTGTCGGATTTTGGCAGGGTTTATCCCCATCCTACGGACTGTTCTGGAATACAGCAGGTTTAAGTCACTGCCTCCGTCCATTAGGACACTGGTAAATTGCAATCCGTCTATTATGGGATTCAATACCAGGGGAGTCCGTCCCGCGTTTCGAACGCTTTTGGAATAGTCCAGGTGGTCGAAAGTGATTGGTTTTGATGTCCAATCTCTATTGTCTGCTGGGTTGGACCGTGCGAAGCTCTTTTTAGAAAGTGCCGCACTATTTTTCTGTATTATCACATGAAGTGAGTTTATTGCTTTAACCCCTTGTGGGAAAGTCTTTTGTTTTCCGATGCTCTGCTGGTGGGGTTTATCCTCTTCGCTTGACGCGTCGAGCCCCTTGTGTTCGGCATTTAGTCGGCCGGACTATTTAAAAACCCAACAATCCTTGTGGGTGTGATTTGCGAGCCTTAAAGTCTTGTGGATTTGACATATCCGACCCAAAATCTTCTTTAAGTTGGACAATTAAATCCTTTGTCATCCTTTAGAGGCTGTGTTTTATTATTGGGCATGAGCTTTTGAATCCGGCGTTGACCGCCGTGCTCTTTGGGCTTTTCTCTTTATTCCGGCGCTGCTCTTTTCTGCGCCGTGATTTTCCGTTTCCATCTCTTATCTCGGATGTACTTGGGTCGCTGGTGCTGCATCTTGCTAACCAGCTGTCCTCGCCCGCACAGAAGCGGGTCATGAGGCTTGTTAGTGCGGACATTGTCCTCGGCTTTTCTTGACCGAGGTGCCTGGCGAGCCATTCGTCTCGGACATTGTGCTTGAAAGCTGCTAAGGCTTGATTGTCGAGACGATCGACTATTTGGTTCTTTTGGTAAGGAACCTGTTCTAGAATTTCATGCTGACTCTCGGGCTGTTGAGTTATATGACTTAGATCATACGCATCCGGAGGCGGACATAAGTCCCTTGAAAATTTGCTCTAAGCGTCCTCGAGCTCTTCCCAACTTCCAACAAGATTTTCGGGAGGCTTTTAAGCCAATGGCGGGCTGGCCCTTTGAGCTTGAGTGGTAAATACTTTATGGCATGGAGATCGTCTCCTCTGGCCATATGTATATGTAGTATATAATCTTCTATCCAGACTCCGAGTCTGTTGTTCCATCGTAGGCCTCTATGTTGATGGGTTTAAATCATCTTTGGAATTCATGGTCCGGCACCTCATCGATGAAACATAGCGGGTGTCTTGGCGCCTGTATTTGTGTGTGCGTTATCGCCGGACACTTGACGTGTTACCTTGCTTCTTGGGGCCTTCTCCTTTGGCCCGTAAATGGACCTGGCTGGGCCATCTACCCTTCCGAGTTCGTTGGTGGATTTATGTGTGGCGCCGCTTTCATAATTTGGCCTGTCATCTGGCCGTCTATCCAACCAGGCAGCCCCTTTATTTTTGGATGGTGGAGGCTCTATGGCCTCCTCGTCGAATTCCGGTAGCAGCTTGCGCTTCGGGTAGCTCTTTGATTGGTGGCCATTGTCGTACTTGTCTGCGGTGTTGAGCACTTTGCTCCATCTCATTCTGAGTGTGTCTTTCCGCTGTTTTGAGCTTCCGTTTTTCCTTCTTCAGGCTTCTTGCAGTGCTGACGAGTCTTTTCTGAAGGTTCATACTCTCCGGCGACGTGTCAGATGTATGGTCGTCCGGACTATTGTTCTCACCGGGCTTGGGTTGATTATCGGACTCGTCCTGTTCGGACGGTTGCTTATTTGCGTGTTCGTCGTCTGATTGTGAGCCCTGCCATATCACGGGCTCCTTGGGAGCGTTATTGTCGTTGAGGCGGGACTTAGGGCGGCGTTTACGCCGTCGTTTTGGTCATTTATCGGTGGGGTTATCTTCTGCCGTGGCCCGTTGGTCCTCATTATCGCTCCCCTTTGGGGTATCCACCATATATATGTCATGCGACGAGGTGGTCCCGTCGTGCTGTATATGCTCTGTTTTTTCTTCGTCTCCAGCATCGTCTTCCATAGCGTCGATGTCTTCGGAGTCGTAGTCTAGCATGTCGGTTAGATCGTCGATAGTGGCTACAAAGTGGGTGGTGGGTGGGATCTGAATTTCTTCGTCGTTCGAACCCCAACCATCCTGGCCATAGTCCGGCTGTGACTCTCCTGATAATGAGAGATATTTTAGTGAACTCAGGATATCGCCAAAAGGCGAGTACTGAAAGATGTCCGCAGCGGTGAATTCCATAACCGGCGCCCAGTCCGAATCGATTAGCAGGGGCGCGGGAGGTTCAGAGTCCGGCGAGGAGTCCGGTGTCTCAGAATCACGAGTTTCCCAGGGGACAAGATCAGTGTTCGGCTCCATCGCCGTGTATGTTGAAGCCCCCGGGGCGGCGTCTATCCACCGTCCCTCGATGTGGGCGATCGGCTCCGGGCTAATGGCCGAAGCGGATCCGGGTGCGGCCACCGTGGCCTGCTCGTGGCGAGCTAGATCATGCCGTCGTCCGGTCAAAGGCGCGCGATCGGCTATGGCTCGGGTCCGTCGAAGATCAAGTCTCCGCGGACATCGGTCGTGAAGTTTAAGCTTCCGAATCGACACGATGGCGGGGCGTAGCTTCGATCTGCTCCGGATGGCCAAGAGAATTGGCCCGATCGGCCGCCGAATCTGAAGATCTGTCCGGGAGAAAAGTCTCACCCAGACAGCGTTGTTGGTTGAAGATGCCATCAAGCCTATCGGTGGCGACAGAGGAACTCTCAATGAAAGCACCAATGTCGTGTCAAAACCGGGGATCTTGGGTAGGGGTCCCGAATCTGTGCGTCTAGGCGGATGGTAACAGGAGACAAGGAACACAATGTTTTTACCTGTGTTGGGCCCTCTCGATGGAGGTAAAACCCTCGTCTGCTTGATTAATATTGATGATGTGGGTAGTACAAGAGTAGATCTACCACGAGATCAAGGAGGCTAAACCCTAGAAGCTAGCCTATGGTATGATTGTTGTAATGTATGTTGTCCTACGGACTAAAGCCCTCGGTTTATATAGACAGGAGAGGGCTAGGGTTACAGTCGGTTACAATGGTAGGAGATCTACATATCCGTATTGCCAAGCTTGCCTTCCACGCCAAGGAAAGTACCTTCCGGACACGAGCCGGAGTCTTCAATCTTCTATCTTCGTAGTCTTGGAGTCCGGCGGATATTGATAGTCCGGCTGTCCGGACACCCTCTAGTCCAGGACTCCCTCAACGCCCTTGCCTCTACATATACCTGAAACTTTGGGAATTTTCAACCCTAATTTTTCTGCCATCGCACACCTCTGTTCCATGATGATCCAATCTTGAGGTCTTTTCCGGAGCTCCGTCGGAGTGGGAATTCTTCACGGTGGCCATCTAGATCAACTTGAAGGCCACCATGATCACGTGTGAGTAGTTTCCTTTGGACTATGGGTCCATAACAATAGCTAGATGGTTTTATCTCCCATGTTTCTCAATATAGAGATCACATGAGCTGCCCTACATGATTGTGATCCATCTGATGTAATCTGTTGGTTTGTTTGGGATATGATGAAATATCACTTTATGATCAGATTTATCCATGAGGCTTTTTTCAGATCTATTTGGTTTCTTTGCTGCATAATTCTTTTTCACATATGCTCTCCGATATATTCTTATATCTTTGCCCAAGTTTGAGGTTTGGTCCCCAAGAGGGAGTTGTGTATGATAGTTGGGTTCAACCTTGCAAGTAATCTACCACAATGATATAGTGGAAAAGGCCTGTCTTGTGTTGCCAATAGGGATAAAGGATAGTTGTGTAGTTGTCCTTTGAAATCAGGCTGAAGAAAACATACCATCTACTTCATGTCATCATGCTTATTGCAATACTCAATTTTTACTTAATACTAGAAGATGCATGTTTGATAGCGGTCTTGGGTGGACTATTAGCTATAGATGCAGTTGTATAATGGTCTATAGATATTTGGATCAGATGCTCATATGTTGATTATGTCATGGACAGTCATAGTTATAAATATTGTAATTTCATTGACGCTCAATTGTAATTTGTTTACCACACCATGCTTTCTTTTAGGGAAAACCACTAGTGAACCTATGGAATCCTGGTCCATCTTCTTCCCATAAAATTTCAATCTCAATCAACGCTCTCATTTCAATCCTTGCTTTTACTTTTCATTGCAATTAAATCTTCCATACATCTCTGCTTTAATTCCTTGCAACTAGCAAGATGGTCAGACTGACAATCTCACTAGTCCTGTTGGGGGGCAAGGCAGTTTTGTATACTTGTGTGCAGGTGTTGATCATTGGTTGTGTTACTAAGTTGATGTTGGTCCGATAAGCCTTGAGGTCACTTCAGGGAAATTGCTGCTTGCTACGAACCCTTGCACTAGGAGAGGGGGGGATACCTTCCTAGTTAAGAGGAAGCAAGCCTTTTTTGGCGCTATTGCTGGGAAGCTTAGATCACAATCATAAGTCCTACACTCATTTACTTTCCTTCCTTGTGTTCTATATTGCTTAAATACTTTTTGTTGCTAGTTATTTTGATTTCTTGCTTTTCAAAATACTCGAAAACACGGAAACATCTAAATTCCAGCAAGTAGTACCTTTTGTTTTAGCATGTTACCATGACTAGTTCTTCGCTTGCTACCACGTCTTCTGAATTGGAAGTGCTTCACATTGAACAAAGCGGGCAGAAAGTTTAAAAGATTCTTAGTATAGAATTTGTGATTCTCGGAATAGGTCTATTCATAAACAATCTACTATGGTGCTCATTAGGAATTTTTACATAGGTGTGACTCTATGGAATATATACTTGCTAGGCAATATAATGGGAGGTAGATTTGTGAGTAGTAATACTCTTGATGACTTTAATGCTATAAAAAGTGTAGTAGGATCTCCACCAATGAACACTGATGAATTTGAAGTTACTCTTGAATGCCTCATGAGGAGATTAGATATCACAGAAAATAGTACACCATTTAAACAAAAATTAGAAGAGGTAGATAAAAGGTTACACAATATTGTTACCAAGCTTGGATCCTTGGAAGGTGTGACTTTAAAGAAAATAATAAATTTAGAACCAGAGCTTCAGGCTACAAAAATAGATCATCAACCCTCGAGAATAGATAAGTTGGAAGAAGTGATGGATACTCTAGGAACAACTTTTGCTTCAATAAAAAATAATAAGAGTTATATAGAAGATAAAAATCCAAATTTTATTTATGTTCCTAAAGTTCCTCAATCAAGTTCATCTTCCTCCAACGGAAAAGTGGAACTTACGATGATTAGTGAGCACCCTATCATTAGTGAACTAAAAAAAGGAAGTTCCTAGTTATAACACCAATGTTCTTGACTTCATACCTCGAAGTGTTATGATTAGAAGGGCTTTAGAATAGAAAATGCTAATTTGCTGACTGGGGGAAATTTCAGAAAGTGAAGATGAGAAAACGTAATCAACCTTCATGTCTAGTTAAAGGAGATTAAAGAAAAGCGCTTGTTGAGAGGCAACCCAATATTTATATTTTTACTTTTTGTGTGTATACATGATTAGTGCTATTGTAGTAATCAAGTTTTATATCTTTGATTTCAATAAAGTGTCAAGCTTAGCCTTTACCATTCTTAGTTTGCAAGCTTATGAGTTGTTGTGCTGAAAACATAAAGTTTTCCATTATGTCCTGAATATTAACAGATAATTAGAACATGGTAAAAATATGAACTTTGACAAAATAATAATTTATACTCCCTGTTACATGGTAATGTTTCATAATTTTTTTGGATTTATCAAAGTATTTTAACAAATCCCCCCTTTACACACTGTCCTGCTTTGACAGACTGATGTTCTAGTTGCATTGTTTGCTTATGTTTGCTCCTTAATGTTTCTTAGGGAATAGAGATGTTCGATATGTGTAGAAATTTAGTATTAGAAGTTGGATTATATATTTTTAATTTGCCACAGTTTTGAATTTATTTTCATTAAACTATCTCACAAGTTCTTGCAAAGTTTTATGTAAATGGAGTTTTTAAGATCTAGGGAGACTGTGATATGTGAAGAATAAAGGAGATACAAGAGCTTAAGCTTGGGGATGCCCAACGCACCGCAAGGTAATATTTCAAAAATTCTCATGCATCTTAGCTTGGAAATGCCCAAGGCAACCCCGTAGGCATCCCACCTTTCTTCATTAACAATTATCGATTAGTCTCGGTTGGACCTATGTTTTCATGTGTTCACATGATATGTGCTATGATTGGAGCGTCTTTTTGTTTTCTTTTTTATTTTATTTTTCCTTTTGTTGATCATAATTAATCATCATGTTTTCTTGATATATATGCATTGGAGTTATCCATAGTCCTTGCCTTTATATATTTTTTGTATTGCTTCACTTATACTTATTAGAGCATGACAGTAATCATGTTAGAAACAACAAGAACCATCTTGCTTCACTTATACTTCGTACTAAATTTGAGACACTTATTTTGGGATGAAGGGAGTATTTGGTTGGAGAGTTGAATAGTAATTGGTAGTGGGCTTTGGTTAAAATCTAGAATCACTTGTTTGAAGATAGGACTCTCTACAATAGTTTTGTCGGGGGTTGGGTGCGACATATGCCAACGGGTGGCTTATCATGGTGGGGGCGAGTAGAACGTCGCCGGTGCCTGGAAACGGGATGAGGCGAAGACATGCACGCCGGCGAATCTTACCCAGGTTCGGGGCTCTCCGGGGAGATAACACCCCTAGTGCTGCTCTGCGGGGTCTCCGCATGATCTCTATGGGGTGATAGTACAATGGTGCTCCTCGAGCTGTGTGGAGGCAGGGAGGAGCTAGGCTAGCTTCTTCCCCTCTTGCTATGTGTCTAAACCTATCCAGGGCCGAACCCTTTGCATGGGTGCCCGGGGGTTATATAGGCCTACCCGGGGTACAATGGTAATCCGATTGGCGTGGCCCTGGGCCGTCGATCTCTCTTTGCCGTCCTTCCTGCCGGCTCGGGGCCCGCCGATGGCGGGCCTCATGACAAAGCACACTCTTGCAGGCGCTCTGATGACGCAGCTCGGTCATGGGGTCGTGGGAGCAGTGCCGCCGTCTGTCAGTGATCACCGCCGCCACTCCCGTCAATCTGGTTTATGGCTTGTGGGGCCTGGCGGAGGCGGCCGACTGGGAGGCCGACTCGTGGGCCGCCTTCTGACTCTCGGCCGTATTCTTCTATCTCACTTGCGACGGGGACGGCGATCTCCGGCCGTCTGGCGCCGCCGTCGTGGGCACGATGCCTTGTGCCTGTGTGGTGAATCAAGGAGGCATGGCAGCGGTCGCGCGCCACCGGAGATCTCCCGTGACGGCTCATTTGTAGCCATGCCTTCTTCCCGTCGGTCGAGGGGACAGCCACGATGGGGCTGTACCCCGATCGATCTTCGTGAAGGTCGCGGGCCGACTCTCACGGTCGGCCCCTTGAGAGGTCGCAGCCCGAGTCGGCTTGTCCCAGTCGCCATCTTGAGGGCTCTGCCTCTTGAAGGTTGTCGGTGGGACTCGGCCTTCTCGAAGGTCGCCAGTGGGACTCGGCCTTCTCGAAGGTCGCCGGTGGGACTCGGCCTTCTCGAAGGTCGCTTTCTTGGACTCGGCCTTCTCGAAGGTCGCCGGTGGGACCCGGCCTTCTCGAAGGTCGCCCTGCTGGTCTCGGCCTTCTCGAAGGTCGCCGGTGGGAATCGGCCGAGGCGGCCTGCCCGATGTCTTGAAAGATCCTGGTCTGGGTCACCTACCCATGGCCCATTACTCCGACGAAGAGTCCCGGCTGGCGAAGCGTGGCGCCGCCTCTGGGCTTCGCAGATTCGATCTCATGAGCCGACTCTAAGAGTCACCGCTGCGTCTTGAGCCGTCTCGTGGAGTCGGCTGCCCGTGAGAGGCCGCCGCCGCAAGTAGTGGCGGGAACCGAGGCGTGTCGGCTCGCTTCCTCGCCATCTATGAGGCGGTCCTATCGCGTGGCGCCACGTGGAGGCGATAGCCCATTCGCCCATCTGCGCGTGTGGGGACGGTTAGCCAGTGGGGCCCGCCATTACGCGCCTCGGCCCCGGCGGATCTGCTGCGGCGAGGCGGTTGGCATCCCACGTGGTTCTGCGGCGATAACCCGCGAGGTTTAATCATTGGGCGTCGGGGTGCGTGGGCGCGATTAATCCCCGTCGCCCCCTCGGCTTCTCAGCCCACGGGGCTATAAATAGGCTGAGGGGGAGCGGCGGCACAGCACACGTACTCCCTCCCCCGCTCTTTTTCCCTTCTTCTTCCTCGCCGACGATGAGCTCTTCCTCCGCTGCGCCCCCGGCCTCGCGCTCCGGCGAGTGGGATGGCTCAGACGTGGATGCGGAGGACATCGAGTTCCTTCGCCGGACCCGCCGCCTCCCAAGCGCGGATTTGGTGCAGGCCCGTCCCGGCCGGGCGGGGAGATCCGCCCGCCGCCGGCGGGCAGCAGGGTCATCTTCCGCCGCACCTCATCTTGCTGGATGGGGCTCCCGGCGAGCGGGTTCCTCCGCTCGTTCCTCGAGCTGTACAACTTGCAGCCGCACCACCTCACCCCCAACGCGGTGGTGCTCCTCTCCGCCTTCGCCACCCTGTGCGAGGGCTACATCGGCGTTCTCCCCACCCTCGAGCTGTGGGGGGAGTTCTTCTCTTCGAAGCTCGGCACTCAGGCTGCCGGCACGCCGGCGCAGTGCGGCACGTTCATCGCGTCACGGCGCACGACGGCCGACAACCCCTTTCCGCCCATCCCGCTGGTGAAGTCGGTGAAGATGTGGCAGAAGACGTACTTCTGCGTGAAGAGCGCCGCCACCGAGCGGCGATCGGGTCAACTTGCCGCCCGCCGACCCGAGCCGCCGGTGGCGGCCGCCTAGCTGGTCCCATCGGTCGAAATCGCTTTCGCCCTCGGTCGGGCCGTGGCGCGCCTCCGAAGTCATGACGTGATCGGAGGGGCTCGTCGCCTCCGATCTCTCGCCGCCGTGGCGCGCGGGTACTTCGCTCAAGGCCGCCCCACCTCATCATCGGATGAGCGGCGGCCACGATCAAGCCGGCTGTGCACCAAAGACATGCAGCGTGGAGAAGTGGCGAACATGGTGAACCTCATCGCCCTTGCAAGTTCACCGACGAGTGGCAGTTGACAAGGAGCCGTACTCGCGTGACAACCCTCGCGCGATGGTAAGTTGATTCCGGCTGCCGATCTCGATCTTGTATCCGACTTGAGCTCGATCTTGTTGGTATTTTGGCAGAACCCTCTCACGGCGCCCGCTGCGGCGCCACGA